>JAODAL010038199.1:0-39496 GCA_025379985.1 Phyllomedusa bahiana
TGGGATAATGTCAGGAATCTCCACTTTGCCTTGGAATTTTACAAACGGGGGTTTTTTTTGGGTTTCCCTTAAGATTGCCCTTAGTTAAGATGGGGGTTTGTGTCTCAACTGGTTGCCATCTTGTTTTCCTTTTTCCGTTCCTGGTTCCTATATAAACTCCTAAAGACTGTTGTTCACTCTTGAGTATTGGCTAGCTCCGCTTTCCCCCTCTCGCCGGGGAACTTCCCCGTCCACCTTGTTCCTGTTTCTTTGCAGTTAACCCTTGCTAACCTTTCCCTGCTGTCGCTCCACCCTTAACCTCTGAAAATTCTACCAAGCAGAAACCCCCATTACTTCCTGGGCCCTTTTGTTCCACCTGCCTCCCTGTTTTGTACTACCCGGGCCATTGGATTCCAGCAGTATACACCAGTATCGTGACAGCCAGCTTTATTGAGGCACAGGTTGCAGTATAGAAACAAACATAAATAAAATCCTCAGCCGTCCAGAAACTAGCTATACTGGTAGAATCCCATTCTACCATGGCCTGGACCTAATGTCCAGCACCACCAGCACGACCCCCAAAAACCCAGCAAGGCTTCTCTCTAGCCTTGTGGGGTAAACACTTTTCATCTCCTCGTTGCCCCCAGCCTAGGCGTTTACCCATCCCCGGACACCTCTCCCAGCATTCTACACCCAGTTATTGCTGTCTGTTTTTACGACTCTACTATTCCAGTGCATTATATCTGATTGCCTTCCTGTTACTGACCCTTTGCTAGGTTCCTGACCCTGCCTTGTCTACCTCCTGCTTTGACCTCACGCCTGAACCTGACCTCACTTGTACGCTATCAGACCTGTTTTGATTTCCCCGACTATGCTTTGCTCATGCTCCGGTGCTATGCTATACTTCTCATTAGCTACCACCTTGAGGACTTACGTCGGTGATAGGGACCTAGGAGTTCCCTGTAACCAAGTCCAACTTGTCTTAAGGTGGGCTCTGTTGAAGCCCCCTGCTCCTTATAACTCCCCTAAGGTTTTAGTGACCACAACGGGGACCCCCGGTCACCTTCTGTCTTTATGAGCCCAACCTGACAAACAAATTAAATTGCCAAAATTTTTTCTAAGTCTTGCTTAAATAATCTACAGGCATTCATTAATGCCAAGGAAAGTAAAACGGGTTTACTGGGATTGCCTAATCTTTAATATACTGAACATGTTCATATACAGTACACATCTTTTAAAAGATGCTTCTTTCTCCCACTGCAATTGGCCCTGTGCTGTCCCCAATACAAGCAACTATTATTCACAGAGGCGATACTTTACAAACGTATAGTATGCAGATGCAGTGAATTTGTTTTGTACAGAAAATGACTGCAGTGGCCCATGATTGGTCACATTACTATTGATATGCATGTGTATGGCTATAGGACTAAAATAAAGCTCGATCCCACAAACCTTGAGCCACCAACTATGTTTTGGAAACAAAGCAACAAGCTCTGTGGAAAAGCTTGTTTTACTTGGTCACACCTCCTCACTACTCTATTAAATATGTAAATCCCACTTTCAACACGACAAGTAAGATAAAATTCACAAGAGAAATATCTGATTACACTGTTGATGTAGACTGGATTTTTTAATTCAGGGACTAGTGTACGCTACTACTGTTGAAGCACCAGTTTAATCCATACTGCCACACAGTGGTTGCATGGTGGTCAGATGCCAGTTCTACACTGGATTCTTCCAAATGTTTAACATGGTGAAGACTATGCAAACGAATGCAGTGCTGATCAGATGCAGTCACAGGCATAAACCATAACAATTAAGAATGATCTGTCAGTTCTCCTGATATGTTTGTTTCAGTAAATATGTGCATTCTCCAATAAATAACTGACAAATACCATTTAATTTTACATTTAAAAGTCCTTCCACACTGGTTGATAAGCACTGCATGGGAATAATCATTTATGTGACCATTTGTGCTGGAAACAGTTTGTATTATGTCAGTAGAACATTGCTTATTTACACCTGAAGATGAGCTGCTGACCAACAAGCATTTTAATGCCTACAGAAATGACCCGATCATCCAGCATTTGCTAGTCTGTCAATTTATTGGGGGCGTGTTTACAATGGCCAATAATTTGCTTCATAAGACCATTTATGTCTTCGGTGCATGTAAAAGGGCATTTTATACCATCCCACTGATAGTTTACGTTGAAATGTATAAATAAATTGACAAGTATCTGATACTTTTCTTGTCAAAGGTGTGTATCCAGTCATCGCTGGCAGTATTAGACACCTGTTGAGTAGGGGAATGGTAAGAATTGTCAATTAGGCCTGGGATAATAAATGACTATCACTTTTGGACATATGTAAAATCAGTTAGTTGCATCAAAAAATTCTCTATGTATGCCAGACCTTATTCACACAGCACATACATATCTAAGAGAAACATAACACACAAAGGGACATAAAACAAAATTCTAAGTAACGATGTTCCAGAATTATTTTCTTATGAATACAAGAAGGACTTACTATAACAGACATGTCAGTGGCTCACAAATGTCAACTTCTCTGATTGTAGATGTTCTCTTTCATCAGACACCAGGCTAAAAAACATGAATTAATTTAGACTATGGACCAGAAACCTAAGTACATTTAAACCTCATGCCAAACTCCAAAAAATTTAAGTTGATGGCCTAATGAGAATGGAAGTGTATGAAACATTTGTAAAGATGAAAACCAGAAGTTTACATACACTATAAAAAAGACACATATGCATGTTTTTCTCACTATCTGACATGAAATCGAGATGAACCTCACCCGTTTTACGTCAATTAGGAACCAAAATTATTTATATTTGCCAAATGCCAGACAAATGAGAGATAACTTTTATGGCATTTTTATTACTTTCTGCAAAGTCAAAAGTTTACATACAATAGGATTACTATGCCTTTAAACAAATTGGGACGGCCCATATGATGATGTCATGTCGGTGGAAGCTTCTGATAGGTTTACTGGCAACATCTGAGTTAATTAGAGACTCTGCTGTGGATGTATTTTAAAACACACCAGAAACACACTGCTTCTGTGTGTAACATCATGTGAAAGTCTAAAGAAATCAGCCATGATATCAGGAAGAGAATTGTGGACTGTGTACAAGTCTGGATCATCCTTGGGTACAATTTCCAGATACCTAAAGTTGCCCCATTAATCTGTACAAACTATTATATGCAAATACAAACAAGATGGGAATGTCCAGCCATCATACTGCTCAGGAAGGAGACGGGTTCTGTGTCTCAGAGATGAACGTGCTTTGGTCCAACATGAGCATATCAACCCAAGAACAAAAACAAAAGACTTTGTGAAGATGCTGGCGGAAGCTGGTAAGACTGTGTCATTATTCACAGTGAAATGAGTACTGTATCAATATGGAGAGAATGTTGCATATAGCCAGCTCCATCCCTAGTGCTCGGTGCACGGATCACTGCTGAAGCCTTACAGCAGTATTTGTAATAGCAAAAGAAAAGCAGAAAACGGTCCAGCACGATCCAATATCACTTAAAACTTCCAAGGTTTATTGAAAAATATCAGCATAAAAACAGCAAAAATAATGCACTGTACGCCAGTGACAATGCATGGGTAGCGGTGGTCCCCGACATGTGAAGGTAGTACAAGCTGACGCGTTTCGGGCTTAAGATGTGCCCTTAGTCATAGCATTAATGGAAACATCTAAAAACATCCTGTTATATAAGAACACTATTAGTTGAAGATGTAAATTACCTGATATCATGTAGGTGGATGTGCACGCTGCAGCGGGTTAAACAACATCCGGAATTTCCAAAGATCCCGTTCCGGAACAGAGAATACGCACTTCCGGGCATGCGCAATAAATACACAGAAGCGCTGCCTGGTAAGGGAAAAACCGCCGCGCATGCGCATCAACATCTAGGTGATCGGACTGTGATTACACAAAAAAACAAAGACAAAGGTAAGCAAATATGTAGACAAACACAGGAAACCAAACATGTAAAGCAGGTTGTGAGTGTTTTTTGCACCTGTATTGTTTAATAATAGCATAATGATTCTCTTTTAATATTAAGACCTTGTGGGATGGTTGTGTTTAAAACGATAATCCAGTGCGCTTCTCTGTTGCGCAATTGTCGCACAACATCACCTCCTCTTATTGGTCTGCATACTTTTTCTATTGCTCTTATTTTTAGCGTGCTACACTCTGAATTGTGTTTTTGTATAAAATGTCTTGTAAGACCAGATTTGTTTCTCTCCGATAGATTTGTAACTTCATTTACGTGTTCTAAAAATCTGATCTTAAGCTTTCTGGTGGTACTGCCAATGTACTGAAGATTACATTCAGTGCACCAGGCCAAGTATACAACATTTTGAGTATTGCAATTAATAAATTGTTTCATTTGATACTTTTGAGAACCTGACTTATTTTCAAACTCCTTACCTGGACTGGCAAAGGAACACGTACGGCATTTCCTCAGTCCACACTTGAAGAATCCCTTACAATTGACCATTTTTGTACTTCAAATTATGAGAAACAAATGTATTCGAAAGTAAGTAAACTACCAAGATTTTTGCTTTCCGGGGTACAATCCTACAACCCTTTTGATAATATACTGTCTAATACACTATCTTAAATAAAGAATTGAAGATATTTTAGGGACAATATTTTAATGCTACTGAATTTGTTTGGGATGATCCAAAAATTTAAAGTGGGTACATTGGTTTTTCGGCTGACATTTGTTTCTCTGTACAAGCAAATCCCCCTCTATCCCTTTTTTTGAATTTTTACTTTTCGCATTATTAATAATTGTTTAGGATAACCTCTGCTACCCAGTCTATCACAAATTTGGTTGGACTCAAGCTCATAATCTTCGTGTGAGCTACAGTTGCGTTTAGCTCGTATTAGTTCCCCATGGGAATATATTTTTTCGTAGAATTGGGTGTTTAAATTTTAAAGTGCAGAATAGATTTTCCTGCACTGCTTTTTCTATAAGTTTTTGTTGAGATAGTTTGACCTGGAATACCCACTAAGTGTAAGTCCAAAAAATTAACTGAAGATACATTATGTAATAGGTGAATTTGAGGTTAAATGGGGTTTTTGTTTTATATAGAACATAAAGGAGGTACGGCAGATACATTTCCCCCCCCCATATAATGAGGACGTCGTCTATGTATCTGCCGTACCACTCCAATTGCCCCGAAAAGGGATTGTCTGTAGAGTACAAATACTGTTCCTCCCACCATGACATCATTAAGTTTGCTAGTGAAGGGGAGTATTTGGCCCCCATTGAGACTCCTGGGAGCTGCAAGTAATACTTAAGGTCGAACATAAAGTACTTGTGAGCCATCAAAAATTCAACCACATCTACAAGATACAGTTGGAAATCCAGAGTGTAGCCACGATAGTTTGATCGATGATCCTGAAGTGCTGGAATTGATACTTTGTGGGGGATACAGGTATATAGTGACTCCACGTCACATGTAATCCAACTAAATTTGTTGGTCCAAACAATATACGCACAGCTAACAGGACGTCACGTGTATCTTGGAGGAACCCCGGAACCCGCCTCACCAGGGGCTGCAGTAGAGAATCTACCCACTGACAGAGCCTTTCTGTGATTGAATTGATGCCCGACACTATGGGTCTCATGGGGGGATCCAAAAGATTCTTGTGGATCTTAGGGATACCATAAATTACTGGTGTTACTGGAAACTCGTTGGTAATATACTCAGCCTGTTTTTGATTTAATGTTCCTAGTTGGAGCCCTTCCTCTACTAATTTCTGGATCTTGGCATTGAACTTAGATGTAGGGTCGCTAGATAATTGCTTATATGTAGTGAAATCTGACAATAAATTAAGCATAGCCCCATGGTATTTGACTTTGTCCATAACAACAACCATCCCCCCCTTATCTGCCATTCTGATTTCAATATTTTTGGCAGATCTTAAGCTTTTTAGAGCTATTTTTTGTTTGCCCGTGAGGTTAGACATGTTGTTCTCTATTTGGTTATTTTGTAGATCTTTCTCTACCAAGTGCTGGAAATGTACTGGATAAAAATCCTGGTTTTGCGTTTTAAATGTCCTTGATTGCATTAAGGATTGAGGTTCCACCTCGCCTTGCAATTCCTGAAGAGTCACTAAAGAGACCTGTTCTTGAAATGCCAGACCTTGGTAGAGATTGGGGCTGTTCTCTTCCAGTGTATTGTAGGTATCATCTTCTTGATAGAAGTGCCTCTTATATGGGGAAATGTATCTGCCGTACCCTCCTTTATGTTCTATATCAACAATAACCCATTTAACCTCAAATTCACCTATTCACATAATGTATCTTCAGTTAATTTTTTGGACTTACACTTAGTGGGTATTCCAGGTCAAACTATCTCAACAAAAACTTATAGAAAAAGCAGTGCAGGAAATACTATTCTGCACTTTAAAAGTTAACACCCCAATTCTACGAAAAAATATATTCCCACTGGGGAACTAATACGAGCTAAACGCAACTGTAGCTCACACGAAGATTATGAGCTTGAGTCCAACCAAATTTGTGATAGACTGGGTAGCAGAGGTTATCCTAAACAATTATTAAAGAATGCGAAAAGTAAAATTCAAAATAAGGATAGACGGGATTTGCTTGTACAGAGAAACAAATGCCAGCCGAAAACCAATGTACCCACGTTAATTTTGGATCATACCAAACAATTCAGTAGCATTAAAAATATTGTCCATAAATATCTTCCCATTCTTTATGAAGATAGTGTATTAGACAGTATATTATCAAAAGGTTGTAGGATTGTACCCCGGAAAGCAAAAACTCTTGGTAGTTTACTTACTTCGAATACATTTGTTTCTCATAATAGAAGTACAACATGGCTCAATTGTAAGGGATTCTTCAAGTGTGGACTGAGGAAATGCCGTACGTGTTCCTTTGCCAGTCCAGGTAAGGAGTTTGAAAATAAGTCAGGTTCTCAAAAGTATCAAATTAAACAATTTATTAATTGCAATACTCAAAATGTTGTATACTTGGCCTGGTGCACTGAATGTAATCTTCAGTACATTGGCAGTAACCACCAAAAAGCTTAAGAAACAGATTTTTAGAACACGTAAATGAAGTTACAAATCTATCGGAGAGAAACAAATCTGGTCTTACAAGACATTTTATACAAAAACACAATTCAGAGTGTAGCACGCTAAAAATAAGATCAATAGAAAAAGTATGCAGACCAATAAGAGGAGGTGATGTTGTGCGACAATTGCGCAATAGAGAAGCGCACTGGATTATCGTTTTAAACACAACCATCCCACAAGGTCTTAATATTAAAAGAGAATCATTATGCTATTATTAATCAATACAGCTGCAAAAAACACTCACAACCTGCTTTACATGTTTGGTTTCCTGTGTTTGTCTACATATTTGCTTACCTTTGTCTTTGTTTTTGTGTAATCACAGTCCGATCACCTAGATGTTGATGCGCATGCGCGGCGGTTTTTCCCTTGCCAGGCAGCACTTCATTGTAGTTATTGCGCATGCCCGGAAGTGCGTATTCTCCTTTCCGGAACGGGATCTTTGGAAATTCCGGATGTTGTTTAACCCGCTGCAGCGTGCACATCCACCTACGTGATATCAGGTAATTTACATCTTCAATTAATAGTGTTCTTATATAACAGGATGTTTTTAGATGTTTCCATTAATGCTATGACTAAGGGCACATCTTAAGCCCGAAACGCGTCAGCTTGTACTACCTTCATATGTCGGGGACCACCGCTACCCATGCTTGTCACTGGCGTAAGTGCATACTTTGCTGTTTTTATGCTGATATTTTTCAATAAACCTTGGAAGTTTTAAGTGATATTGGATCGTGCTGGACCGTTTTCTGCTTTTCTTTTGCTATCAATATGGAGAGACCACTCTGCCAGGAAGAAGCCATTGCTCCAAAAGAAACATATACAAGCCAGAATAATGTTTGCAAATTCACACAGGAACAAAGACCTACATTTTTGGAGGTGGTTTGATAAAACTAAAATTGAACTGTTCGTCTAAACTATGTTTAGACGAATAAGGAAAAGCCTAGAAGCCTTAAAACACCATCCCAACTGTGAAACACGGGGGTGGCAGCATCATGTTGTGGGATTGTTTTGCTGCAGTAGGGACTGGGGCACTTCACAAAATAGATGGCATCATGAGGAAAGAAGATTATGTGGCAAAACTGAAGCAACATCTCAAGATATCAGCCAGGAAGTTAAAGCTTGGGTGGAAATGGGTCTTTCAAATGGACAATGACCCACAACATTGTAATGCTATTCAAAATAAATGACTATTATGACCCAAATTATAGTGAATCATTTCTACCTTATATCAAATTTATATAATCAGCTCTGATGGTACAAAGTTTGCATATATTTATGTTATATTTTATGGTGCATGTATTGTACTCTGTTGCTGTATACAATGTATTCCTTCATTCCATTCTTATACTCAGATTAGATCATATTGTATTAGATCAAACTAGAATTATACAAGGCTTGCACTTTTCTGGGACAAAGTTTGACTTACTCAAGCAAGCCTATGTTTTTTATTGATACAAAGCCTTTGCTTTCTGGGAACAAAGTTACAAGCCTGTTTACTCTTCTGTTGACTTAATACACATGTAAGTTTACTATCTATTGTATTTCTCCACTTAGTGTATGCTTTTGACTTATCTCCTGTGAAGAAGTGTGTTTGTATATGGTACTTTTTAACTCTGGAGCGGCCACTCTATAAAAGTACAACAGACAAAATAACACATGCTTTTTTTAAGCTGAAACAGCATTAGGTCATGTCCGCCATTAAGTGACATATAAATCTCTTACATCAGCCATGGAGACCAGAAACCACTGTACCTATGTAAGAGACGTCTACACACAGTGTTGTCTCCCTGAGAGTTTCTCGTTCCTACACCATTCTGCGGTTTCTCATGGCTGATGTGTGAATAGGATTCGATGATGCCACTCTGCAGGTGAAGTTATAAGCACTTAAAACTTTTGTAAATAACCATTCTTTTCTTACAAACTGTACATAATATCTCATTATTTTTCTGTAATCATTTTATGTTATCATTTTTTCCTACTTGATTTATTAGTGGAGCACTGTAAAAAAAAAAGCTGTGTTAAATCATTATTGACTGGTCTTCTTTAAAGCTTGTATCACTGAAAACGGAATGAAAACTGCATCCGAAAAGCGGTCTCTCTCTCTCTCTCTTTCACTCTCTCTCCTAACCATCCATCCATTCCCCTGCAGCAGTTCACCCATCCATCCGTCCCCCTGCAGCAGTTCACCCATCCATCCGTCGCCCTGCAGTTCACCTCCAATCCCCGTCCAGCCGCTCACCTCCGATCTCCCTGCAGCACACCGCTCACCTCCGATCCCCCTGCAGCACACCGCTCACCTCCGATCCCCGTCCAACCGCTCACCTCCGATCCCCCTGCAGCCGCTCACCTTCGATCCACCTGCAGCCGCTCACCTCTAATCTCCGTCCAGCCGCTCACCTCCGATCCCTCTGCAGCCGCTCCCTCCACCCCGTCCTGCCGTCCCCTCTGACCCCCCGCCAGCGCTCACCTCCCTCCCCCGCCACTGCTCACCCCGCCCCCCTTGCGGGGCCGCTCACCTCCACCCCCCATCCAGCCGCTCACCCCCGATCCCCGCAGTTGCCACCTCTGACCCCCCGTTCAGCCGCCACCTCCGTTTCCCCTGCACCCCGCTCCCCCGACCCTTCTGCAGCCGCTAAACCCGACCCCGCCAGCCGCCACCTCCGTCCCCGTCCAGCCGCCAACTCCGACCCCCTGTACCCCCCCCGATCCCCCGCACCGCTCACCCCGATCCCCCTCAGCCGCTCACCTCTGTTTCCCCTCCAGCCGCTCACCCCGATCCCCCTCACCGCTCACCTCCGATCCCGCACCGCACAACTCCACCCCGTCCAGCCGCTCCTTCCGTCCCCGTCCACCGCTCCCTGGGACCCCCCTGCAGCCCTCCCCCCTCCGTCCCCCTGCAGCCGCTCACCTCCGTCCCTCCAGCCTAACTCCGATCCCGTCAGCCGCTCACCTCCACCCCGTCCAGCCGTCACCTCCGCCCCCCTTGCACCCTCACCTCCGATCCCCCTGCAGCACTGCGCTAACCTCCGATCCCCCAGCAGCCCTCACCTCTGTCCCCCGCAGCCGCTCACCTCCGATCCCTGCCCCGCCCGCTCACTCCCGATCCCCATCCCCCCCGCTCACCTCCCTCCCCGCCCAAACCGTCACCTCCCCGCTCCCCACCCCAGCTCCATCCGACCCCCCGTCCAGCCCTCACCTCCATCCCCCTCAGCCGCTCACCCCATCCCCCTGCAGCCGCTACCTCGGTCCCCGCCCGGGGGCCGCTCACCCCGACCCCGTCCAGCTGCTCACCTCCGATCCCCGTCCCGGCCGCTCACCTCCACCCCCCCCGCAGCTGCTCACCCCCAGTCCACGCCCCCGCTCCCCCACCTCCATCCCCCTGAAACCGCTCACCTCCAATCTCCGCCCCAAACCGCTCACCTCCGATCCCGGTCCAGGCCCCCACCTCCGACCCCCGGGAAAGCCGCTCACCTCAACCCCCCACAGCCCTCACCCCGATCCCCCTGCAGCCGCTCACCTCCGACTCCGTCCCCCGCTCACCTCCTCCCTCTGCAGCCCTCACCTCTGATCCCCTCCTCCCGCTCACCCCCGATCCCCCCCACTGCTCACCTCCGATCCCCGCCCATCCCCGCTCACCTCCGACCCCCTCCAACCGTAAACTCCGATCCCCTGCAGCCTTCACCTCCCCCCCCATCCAGCCGCTCACCTCTGCCCCCGCCAGCTGCTCCCTCCGACCCCGCCACCCCCTCCCCATCCGTTCCCCCCTGCAGCCGCTCACCTCCGATCCCCGTCCAGCCGCCCCCCTCCCCCCCGTACAGCCGCTCCCCTTTTGCTCCCCGCCAACCCTCACCTCCGACCCCGTCCACCGCTCACCTCCGACCCCCGAAAAGCCGCTCACCTCCGATCCCCGTCCACCCGCCCCCCCAAAAATCCCCACCCAGCCCTCACCTCCGACCCCCCTGCACCCTACCCTCCTATCCCCCTCAGCCGCCACCTTCGATCCCCCGCAGCCGCTCACCTCCGATTCCATCCACCCTACCTCCTACCCCGCCTGGCCCCACCTCCGACCCCGCCCTGCCGCTCACCTCCATCCCCGCCCTGCCGTCACCTCCGACCCCCGCCTGCCCGCTCACCTCCGATCCCCCCAGCCGCCCCCCCCCCAATCCCCTGCAGCTGCTGACCCCGACCTACTGGCCGCTCACCCCGACCCCGTCCAACCGCTCACCCCATCCCCGTCCAGCCGCTCCCACCTCCGCTCCCCTTCCAGCCGCTCACCTCCGCTCCCCATCTAGCTGCTCACCTCCGATCCCCCTGCAGCACACCCCTCACCTCCGATCCCCCTGGGGCCGCTCACCTCCGCCCCCTCCACCGCTCCCTCCGTTCCCCCCTCCACTGCTCACTCTGACCCCCCACCGCTCACCCCGCCCCCCCTGCACTGCTCACCCCCACCCCGTCCAGCCGCTCACCTCCTCCCCGGGTCCACTGCTCACCCCGTCCCCGTCCAGCCCCCTCACCTCCGACCCCCCCAGCTGCTCCCCTTTCCGACCCCCCGTCCAGCCCCACCCCGAAAACCCGCCAAACCCGCCACCTCCGATCCCTGTCCAGCCGCTCACCCCGATCCCCCCCACCGCTCACCTCCACTCCCGCCACCCTCACCTCCACCCCCCTGAGCCCCCCCCCCATCCCCCCCCGCAGCCGCAAAACCTCCGATCCCCGCCCAGCCCCCCAAACCTCCATTCCCTCCACCGTCAATCTGTCCCCCCCAAACCCGTCACCTTCACCCCCCGCAGCCCTCACCTCCGATCTCCGCCACCCCGCTCACCTCCGATCCCCCGGCAGCCCTCACCCTTGACCCCCCCTGCACCCACTCACCTCCGATCCCCGCCCACCGCTCACCTCCGATCCCCTCCGGGCCGCCACCTCCGACCCCGCCCCACCCGGCCTCACCTTCGATCCCCCTCACCGCTCCCCCCATCCCTGTCCCCCCCTCCCCCCAATCCCCCCCCAGCCGTCCCCTTCGATCCCCCCTCACCGCTCACCTCCGATCTCCGTCCCCAGCTCACCCCGCCCTCTAGCCCGCTCCCTCCATCCCCGCCCCACCGCCCCCTCCATTCCCCCAGCCGCTCACCCTGATCCCCGTCCAGCCGTCACCTTCAAACCCCCGCGGGCCGCCCCCTCCGTCTCCTCCACCCCACTTCCGATCCCCCAGCCCTCACCCCCGACCCCCGTCCAGCCCTCACCTCCATTCCCGCCATCCGCTCACCTCCGATCCCCGTCCACCCCACCTTCGATCCCCCCTGAAAACCGCTCACCTCCGACCCCCTGTCCCCGCTCACCTCCAATCCCCCGGAGGGCCGCTCACCTTCGATCCCCCCTGCACCGCCACCTGGGATCTCCCCCGGGCCTCTCACCTCCATCCCTCGCAGCCACTCACCTCCGATCCCCGTCCAGCCACTCACCTCCGATCCCCCGGCAGCCGCTCACCTCCGATCTCCACCGCCGCTCACCCCGACCCCCTGCAGCCGCTCACCTCAGATCCCATCCCCGCTAAACCTCCACCCCCGCCAGCCCTCACCTCCGCTTCCCGTCCACCGCTCACCTCCCACCCCGCCAGCCGCTCACCTCCATCCCCCGCAGCCGCTCCCCCCAATCCCCTCCAGCGCCCTCACCCCTTTCCCGTCCGGGGCCCCCCACTCCTTTTCGGATCTGCTTTCAGGAAGCAAAGCCCCCCAATACTCCCCGGAGGGGGAGCGTTTTGGACAGGTGCCAAAAGCGCACTTCATTTTCTCCTATGGGCTTTCACTTGGAGAACGCAAAAGAATTTGACATGTCAATTCTTAAAGGGATGTAAAACGCGCGCAGGGGAGCCCTCAAAAAGCTCGCCAATCCCCGGAAAACGGCATCGTTTTGCCCTTTAACCAATTTAATCACACTGACAATTTTAGACCCCTCTCATTGTTTTTGGGATTTTGGGAAATAAAATAATTTTTGGAATCCTAATTGTCTTTTTATTAGTCCAGTAAACTTCTGGGTTTTTAAATTATTATTATTTATAACTGAATGATGGTGATTTTCCTCCTTTTTTGTTTTTAATTGTACTACTGTGTTTTCTATGTGGATGGAAATAAAAAAAAAACATTTCCCGTTTATAGCATTGTTTGGTGAGCAGTATGGAGTAGCTGCTTTTCCTTTGAATTATTCACATTGTGTAACAAAGCATTTCTCACCTTTTATCTCACCCATATAAATTATAAACTCTTGCAAGCCAGGCCCTCATACTTCTTATTTGATCCGTTATGAACTTTTAACTATGTAATTTATTTTTGTCTGTCTGTACGTATACACTCTAAATTGTAATATGCTGTGAAATATGTTGGCGCTATATAAAAAGATTATTATTATTATTACCCTATCATAGATAAATAGTACATATTATATGTGGAAATAGAATGGTTTTTATATGTAAGCCTTTGTATGTATAGACATTGGGCCACATGTATAAAAACTGTCTTGGTCTAAGACCTTCTTTGTTTCCCTAGCAACCAATCAAATTCCCCCTTTCATTTCACTAGTGCTTGAAACGAGAAACGGGCACTCTGATTGGTTCTATGGCAACAAGGGAAAATCTTTGACCAAGACATTTTCATACATGTCCCCCATTTGTCTACTTTTAGCATATAAGGCAACTTGATTGTGTAGAGTACGTTATTAAATGGCATGAATTAGTGTAATTTCTGTAATTATCAGTATCAAAAACATACATGTTGTTACAGTAGGTTCTAATCTGATAACATAATCATCCAGATACAAATTGCTCGCCAAGAAATAATTGTAACATGAATTCTGTCATGGTAATAGGAATACCTTGCTTTTGTGTGACATACTCTGCCAGAGGTTTCTTCTGTAGACAAGCTGCTGTCTAATCCACTGTATGGTTGTACCTCTTCCAGCATCAAACTTGAAGACCACTATTATCAAAGAAATTTGCTAGAAATCCAGCGAGTTGTTGATGATTTTGGAAAGGTCACTGTTTGCATGATTCAGTCATTCTGTATGTAGCGCTGAAATAACAATAAATCCGCTTCTGCAGCATTTTCTTTAATGGGAATACCTGAATCAGAAACTAAATTACATTTAAAGGGAACCTGTCAGGTGGTTTATGCCCCCCTATCTGAGAACAGGATGACATAGAAGGAGAGAAGCTGAGCTCTGTGATATAAAGGTTTTGATGATTTGATCCTGAATTTCAGTGTAAAAAGCAGAGAGAATCTTAAAAGTGAAACTGAAAGTGTTGCTTACCCACATACGATCAACAGATTGCTTTGTATACATATAGATAGTGGGAAAACTGTCAATCACTGTATGAGGCTGGGGTAAGCCAGACTTCCACTGTCTGTTATGGAGTCTCATCAGGATTTAGGGTGTTTTTGACTCAAAAATCCTGCTTCAAATCAAATTAATCTATGTCTTACATAGCTCAGCTTCTGTCTCTATCACACCCTGCTCTGAGATAGGTCAGCATAATCCATGTGACAGGTTCACTTTAAACTTATTTTTAGAAAAATAGAAGGAAGTGTGCTTTAAGCAACAACAAGGGACAAATAAAGTAACTGCGAACTGTTTGGACTTGTCATATCTGTGCAGGAGACGGAACAGCGCAATTAATCTAACTGGAATTTGCCATTTCCTCACAATATGTCAATTTAAAAAAAAATTGAGTTAATGTCTGTAAAACATCAGGGATTGTCGCACTAACCAAAAAAATTCTTAATCTACCTGTAATGTTTTCTGTGCTTTTACTGTGCTGTGTGTAGCCACCCTTCTTTGCAGACAAGCACCAGCATTTCCTATTTGAAAGCTGTTTTTCTTGGTGCTGTAAAACCACAAGTCCCAGGAAGCCTTGTTTATTGTCCTCTTAACCTCATTAGTGTATTGTTTATTACATTTATTATGAAAGTCTGAGAAGGCAGGACCAAAGGGGAATGGTTTCAGAACCTTCCTTCAAAAAAAAGCCAAACCTCTCTGGCCACCTGATCTTCTGGGCTCCACCATGTGCTGTTTTCTGTGTGTCGAGACACCTAGAACTAGTGAACTCTCTGTCATCAAACAGCCAATGTAGATATGCAGGAATGCTACACAAATTTAAGTTAAGATTACATTACATTGCACAATCCTTTTAAGCTTTTTCTTTAGTGGCTATCTGCTTTTCTTGTTTCAGTCTTCTGCGTTTCAAGACAATAACTGAGGAAAAACTAAAATTTGAAAAGAAACATGAACATCAGATAAAAAAAAAATCCTGACTTTATATTAACAGTGGGAAACTACCTGTCAAGTCACAAACTGCAACATAATCAATTTTGTCAGCAGGTGGCAGCATCACATAGTAACACAATATCCAGAGTCAGATGAGAGTTGTGTAAGGAAGAAACTACAACCGCACAGGAATGAGCCATGTGGGTGCCCTGGTATTTTATATAGGGGTCATATGACTATGATTTCACTGTGGCTGTCCTGCATTTTTATACAGGGGACATTAACGATACAAAATGCAAATTAAAGAGGTTTTCCCACCTGATTGTTTTACACAGCTTATTCTTTACAGTCAGCTTCAGGCTCCTACTTCCTGTTAAGACTGTGGGTGGTTCTATAGCTTCGACCGACATTTCAGCTCTGCTAGTTATGTCTGTTAGAGCGACGTTGGGGATGCAGGGGTTTCAAGAACAGGACACAAAGCTATACAGTTCTAAAAGTCTAAAGGGTTAAAGTTTGTCAGTATCAAATATAATTAAGCTTCTATTCTGTTAATAAGACACAGCAGGGAGTGACATCCCCACCCTGTCCATAGCAGCAAGAGCATAGAGGTGGTTGGTAGCATAGAACACTTTTTGTTAACAAGCAGGAGACAAGAACTGCTCTAACTCTGTAAGGAGGCCAAATTAGGACAGCAATGTATTTGGTTATAATCTGTATTTACCTTTGCCTACATGTTTAAAGCTAATCACTGTGATGGAAATACTCCTTAAAGCTGCATTCACTCTGTGTTTTGGGTCCATGTTTAAAATATACACCCAGGCATTCTACTGACATATATGACTATCATGCCAATCAGGTAACACTCATCAAGTTATCCGGTTGACATTTGTTTTGTTAGTATAAGTCAGCATATCTTTTCTTCAACTTTGTTACATCATCCAAATAATTGACTGTTCAATACATTTAATTATTTTTTTTTTCTATTGGGTTATAGCAGATGTTTGCAATAGATCAGATTCAGTATATTTAATGTGGCCACCACATGTTATCCAAGAGCAAGGTGTCAATTTAGCCTTCCAGAAGTCCAGGTTGATACACTCATTTTAAATGTAATATTCTATAGAACGCACTACTGTATGTATTAAATGCTATGGAAAACTTTGACATAGAGAACACGATTTTTATAAACATTTGTGCATTGAAGCACTGTTCATCAGGTCAGTCAAGTCTCTTCTGTAAGCTACTGCTCTACCAAGTCTATAGATCCTGGCATTTTTGTCTCAATTCCTGCAGTCCTTTACATATTTTCAAATATTTGTGTCTTTAGAGAACATTGTTCATTGCAGTTTTATCTCTCTTTTTTGCCTTGAATCAGGGCAAGAACCATACAAAAGCCACAATGGGCCATAGTCCTAAGAGTGAATATATGCAGGTGAACGCTGAGGGACCTGCAATAATAAGGCCACATAACAGAATCTGCATACCTATAAAATCATTGCCTGCATATATACAGTTGAAACTAGTAATTTACATACTCTATATAAAAAGACACACATGAATGTTTTTCTCACTATCTGACATGAAATGAGAATAAGGGCTTCGTTGACACGGTTGATTCTGGGACGGATTTCGCCTTATTGCGCGACGTATTGCACTCCAATACGGGCTGAAATCTGTCCCAGGCATTACGGTAATCCACAGTTCTCATAGAGAACTATGGATTCCGTCTCCCCTCCCGCTCGGCGAATATGCTGAGCGGGGAGAAAGTGACATGCACATTATCCCGGCGGGATACGCGCAGGGGTTAATGGATGTCTATGGGGCCGGCGAGCTGCTGCCCCCCCACCCCCTCCCGCCCCGCTCCCGCCCCGCCCCCGTCCACACGGCGTAATTGCGGGGCGAAATCCGTCCCGCAATTAAGCCAGCAATCAGCCGTGTGAACCGGGCCTAAACCTGACCCGTTTTAGGTCAATTAGGATTACCCAAATTATCTATATTTGCCAAACACCAGAATAATGAGAGAGATTTTTTAAGGCATTGTTATTACTTTCTGCAAAGTCCAAAGTTTACATACATTTCATTAGTATTTGGTAGCATTGCCCTTAAACTGTATGACTTGGGTTAAATGTTTTGGATTTCCTTCCACAAGCTTCTCACGATAATTGGTAGTAATTTTGGCCCATTCCTCCTGACAGAACTGGTGTAACTGAGCCAAGTTTGTAGCTCGCTTTGCTCACACCTGCCTATTCAGCTTTGCCCATACATTTTCAATAGGATTGAGATCAGGGCTTTGTGATGGCCACTCCAAAACATTGACTTGGTTATCCTTAAGCCACTGCATAACCAGTTTGGCAGTATGCTTCGGGTCATTGTCTATTTGGAAGATCCATTTCCACCCAAGCTTTAACTTCCCAGCTGATGTTTTGAGATGTTGCTTCAATATTGCCACATAATATTCTTTCCTCATGATGCCATCAATTTTGTGAAGTGCACCAGTCCCTCCTGCCGCAAAACAACCCCACAACATGATGCAGCCATCCCAATATTTCACAGTTGGAATGGTGTTCTTAGGCTTCCAAGCTTCTACCTTTTTCCTCCAAACATAACGATGGTCATTATGGCCAAACAGTTAAATTTTAGTTTTGTCCCAAAAATGTAGGTCTTTGTTCCTGTGTGCATTTACAAACATTAATCTGGCTTTTATATGTTTCTTTTGGAGTAATGGCTTCTTCCTGGCAGAGTGACCTTTCAGCCCATATTGATACAGTACTCATTTTACTGTGGATAATGACACAATCTTACCATCTTCCGCCAGCATCCTCACAAGGTTTTTTTTGCTTTTGTTCTTGGGTTGATATGCACATGTCAGACCAAAGCACATTAATCTCTAAGACACAGAATTTGTCTCCTGAAGGGTATGATGGATGGACATTCCCATCTTGTTTGTACTTACTTATAATTGTTTGTACAGATGAACGAGACACCTACAGGTAACTGGAAATTGCACCCAAGGATAATCTAGACTTGTGCAAGTCCACAATTCTCTTCATGAGATTTTGTCTGATTTCTTTAGACTTTCCCATGATGTTACACACAGAATCTGTGTGTTTTTGGTGTGCTTTACAATATATCCACAGGTGTGTCTCTAATTAACTCAGATGTTGCCAATAAACCTGGGGGTGGCAGCATCATGTCGTGGGGTTGTTTTGCTGCAGGAAGGACTGGTGCATTCATACAAACATGGCTCAGTTACACCATTTCTGTCAGGAGGATTGGGCCAAAATTCCTACCAACTATTGTGAGAAGCGTGTGGAAGGATATCCAAAACATTTGACGAAGTCATACAGTTTAAGGCAATGCTACCAAATGCTAATGAAATGTATGTAAACTTTTGACTGTAAAAAATATTTTTCTCTCATTATTCTGGCTTTTGGCAAATATAAAGAATTTGGGTAATCCTAATTGACCTAAAACGGGGAAGGTTTATTCTGATTTCATGTCGATAATGAGAAAAACATGCATATGTGTCTTTTTATGTAGTGTATGTAAACTTCTGGTTTCAACTGTACATAGATAGATAGATAGATAGATAGATAGATAGATAGATAGATATGTACACTACTTACAAAAAGGGATTGAAATTTCAGGATGAACATAACATTTCTTGAATTTTTTTTTAAAATTAACTAAATGAGACCATATCTTAACCCCTTAAGGACCCGGCATTTTTTTGTTGTTGACACGTTCGTTTTTCCCTCCTCGCCTCCCAGAGCCAAAACTTTTTTATTTTCCACAACATAGACATATATAGAAGATAGGGCGAATTGATTCTAATGAAGTGGAATTCGTTTAGAATTTCAGGAAAACTTCGGTCGGAACAAGTCAACTTTGAGGTAACTTCGGGTGAACGAAGGTGCTTTTGATTGAATAAAATGGCTGCGAGCACATGGCGCTACATGGGGCTAAGCACTCTGGGAGGAAAGGCATAGCCCCTCATGACATGTGCAAGGTTAAGCCATCAGAGACCGGCGGATTCATGACATCACCGCAACTATATAAGTCCGGGCGCGACGCCGGGAGCTCACCCTCCCTCACTGGCTCATCATGGAAGGTGCTGCCGCGGACTTGATAGCTCTTCTGAAGATGATTTTTATATAGCGATGCTGTGGGGTGTCTCAGCATGTCCTCAGAGACTGTTTCTCTTAACGTTCTATTCTAATTTTTTTGGGGAATTGGATTCTGAATCCAGTGGTGCGTACCACTGGCAGCTGCACATACATTCAAAATATCCAAGTGGATCTAAGCCAGGATCCTGTGTATTCATTTTAAAGATACAGCCATTTTTACAATACAAATACACTTCATTTTTGGCTGCACATTCTAATGCGCAATTTAACAGCAGGGATAAATTAAGCTGTTTGATTTTTGCTGTTTGTGCTGACCCCAAGAAACGTCTTTTTCAACCAAAATATATAAATTTTTTCCTGTACCTAATTCACAAGCAAAGGTTAATTACAACTTAATCTCTTGTTGTGTGACGTAAAACACGCACGTGTACACTGCTACAAAGCTACATTTTGTGCGGCTCAATCTTTGGCGTAATTTTACACCCAGGTGTCAATAAATGCGTTGTTTTGCTGGTGTGCTGGAACCCGAAGAAACTGTCCTTTTCAACGCCAAAATATATAACATAATTCCTGTACCTAATTCCACAACAAAGGATAATTACAAAACTTGTAATCACTTTGTTAGTGGCGAGAAAACCACGCAATAGTAACACGCACACAAGCTACTATTTGTGCGGCTCAAGTCTTTGGCGCAATTTTACTCCAGGTTAATTAAGCGTTGGTTTGCTGGTGTGCTGACAAAAATTAAACGGTCTTTTTTCAACGCCAAAATATTACATTTTTAATCCTGTAGCCTAATTCACAAAGCAAAGGTTAATTACAACAGTATCTCTTATTGTGTGGCGTAAAAGAAAACACGCAATTGTAACACGCTACAAAGCAACTATTTGTCGCGCAATTCCATTGCGCAATTACATCCAGGGGTTAAAATAAGCGTTGTTTTTTGCTGTGTGCTGACAAAAATAAACCGTCTTTTTCAACGCCAAAATATCTAAATTTTCCTGTAGCCTAATTAATTCCAAGGTAATTACCAGTTTTTGTGCATTTTTACATTTAGTAAAACACACAGTGTTTTTAAAATAACGCACATACTAAGTAAATTTTTCCTGGCCATGTTGTAAGAGCGCAATTTATTATCCAAGGGTTACCCAAGCTTGTTACTGGGTTCATTTGGAGTCAAAACAGGGTGTATATATATCATATACAGATATCATCATAACACATGTCCTGTTACATTTTAGAACAAACAGTATGTCAGACAGAAGGTGGCCAGGCTCTGCTCCTGCGAGTGGCAGTGGCACAACATCCAGAACAGGCACCCCACCCCCCCTAAAGGGGGGGGGGGTTTTTGTGTCGCAGCACAGCAAGGGGACGTCGCAGCAGGTCACTCGTGAGGCCACAACTTGGGGCCGCTGTCATCTAGCGGCCCGTGTTGTTGTTTCACAACCCAAGGTTCTTGAATGTTATGACTAGGTCATCCTCTTCCTCCCAGATGACACTGACAACCCCAGCCAAGAGTCGGTGGAAACCTCAGACACAACCCTGAAGTTGGCAATGGCCCGGGCGCGGTCACGGCCCTCTACTTCCTCAGCCCGCCTCTGTCCCATCCCGTTCCCCTCTCCAGAAATCTACTATGTGGTCTGGGCTCAGCGCACTATAAATTAGCCTAGATGAACAATTTGAGGAGGCAGTCAGCAGCTACCTTGGCAGCGAAGAAATGGGGCCAATATCCCCTGCTTCTACAGTAGGCGGCAAAGTATAGATAGTGGAGAGTGGCAGGGAAGGTCAATGTTGTGAAGTCACCTCGGCATACAAGACACGTGATGAGACAGATTGACGATGAAACCACAAATAGATGATGATTCGCCGACCGCACATGGGAGCCCGGGGGAGGCAAGGCTTTCAACATCCGTCAGGAGAATAGGGCGTTCCAGCCTTGCGCGTCACAGCAGCGCCAGCCAGCAATGGGTCCGTGTGGCCGAGAGTCCATCAGGATTACAGCAGTGTGAGGTTGGGAGCAACGGACCACGGGTAAAAAATCCGCTTCGGCAGGTCCAAGAAAGTAGCGGCACAGGCTCAGCAGGCAGCGGCGGCAGTAGTCACTCAGTGCGGAGCATTGGCGGTAAAAACCGATACTCGGCGGTGTGGCAGTTTTTTGCTAAGACACCGTAGGAGCCGAACATGCGGGTATATGTATAATCTGTAAGCAGAAAGGAAGCGTGGCCAGAGGAGCTAACGTTGGCACCAACGGCCCCTGCCGTCAACACATCAGGCGTCACATCCGTGGGCTGGACGAAACGTGGCTCAGATGTGGTGGTCCATTCTGCCGGCCAGCAGCAACAGCAGAAGCAGCTCCCATAGGCTCGCATGCCATAGCAGCCAGTCAAGGCTCCACCACCCTCTGCAGAAAGGAGCTGTTTCTCTTTGACATCATCTGCGAATCCAGAAGCTCCTGCTCCTCGCGACTCAGGATGGCGCCAGCAGTCGTTCAGCGAGGCGATTGCAAAGAGACAACAGTAAGTAACCACCTCCTAAGGTGCAGCAGCATGACCGTGCTTCCTTCCGAATTGTTGGTATTGCAAGTCCCCCGCTTTCCAAATGGTGACACAGCACCAATTCAGAAGAACAAAAGGCTTGTGCCGCCCGAGATGAGAGATTCCAAGCCGTAATTTCTTTCCAAAAATGCATACCAGCACTTCATAAATAAGTAGACAGAAGGTGGTCAGTCCTTTGAGCTTATCGGTTGTTCCAAGGTGCCGGCAGCGCGGATGTCTGGAGCTTTAACTACGGTCAGGGGCCATACATGTCCTTGTACGGCCCACTGGGTGAATGTGCTTCCTGCCCAGCACAAATACCAACAACCTTGACAGGAGACGCCGATTTCACCTTCACGATGTCAAACTGCTGCAACCTGCGCCAATGTCCGCGCTCCTCCTCCTCCACCATACACCACCATCTCAGCCCCACAAGTACTTTCATCATACCACATGTGTAGGAGCACAGCGTGTCACGCATTTCTACACCTGGCTGCTCGGTGAACGAATCCACACAGGGGAGGAACTGCTCCGCGTCATGCAGCAAGAAATCGATGTGTGGCTTCTCCGGGCCAACTGCAAATCGGAACCAGTGACGGACAATGGGAGGAACATGTGTCCGCGCTGCACCGAGGAGGGATGGTCCATGCGCCCTGCAAGGCGCACGTTATTCAATCGGATTTATGAAAAGGTTCCTGATGTCCTTCCACCGATTTCAAACATTTCTGAAAATGGCCAGGAAACAGTGCATGCACTTTATCCATTCGTACAAAGCCAGAACATCCTCCTCGAGTAGCAGTGGCAGAACGGCCTCCCCCAACCACAACTCCTGAAATGCGCTGTTTCCACCCTCTGAATTCCAGCCTGCTCATGTTGTAATGGACTGTATACATAGAAAGGCCATTAACGAATTTTTTGATGATCCAGGCAGACAGAAGTACTCTCCGTGTAACTTGATGTCACCAGTGGCAGCTCATGCGTGAACACCTGCCGTTGTTGAGCCATTCGAGGAGTGCCGACATTAATTGTCAGTCGCCAGGACTACGAGATGAATAACGACATTCCACTGCTTCAATGTCCTGGGAACAGATGCCTGAAAAATCGTCTGGGCAGGGACTGGAGACGTGGCGACTACATCTCGTGGCCCACATGAGTCAGGTGGGGACTGAAATGGAGGAGGAGGAGGAGGAAGGACAAATTGGAGCAAAACATTGGTCTGGTGAAAAGAGTGGATTTTCTACCCAGGTACAAAGAGGAGGAGCGACAGCTGGAGAGGTGGATGAGATGAGGAAGACGAGCAGATGACCCCCAACACCGTGGCAGTATACAGTTGAAATGGAGCAGGAGCCCCTCGAGTCAACTTGTGCAGATGCCCGCAGCATGCTTATTTGCCTGGCTAGTTACTAGCCGATATAGTCAGCATCCGGCAGAGCAGGATGACTTTCTCTGCTCTCTACCCTATTGGACATCGCTACCCGTTCCAAAATGGAGCCTTTTTTCTCACTATTGAGAGGGAAACAAACTCAAATACTATAGGGAAATCCTTCCTAATCAGTTGGCCCGCTGCCTCTGTGCGCATCGACCCTCCTCCTGACAGTCTGACCGGGGTTCCTCAGCGCTCCAACTACAACTGCTGCGGCTGCTGGGGGAAGGTGGGGGTAGAGCAGTACCAGCTCCATCAGTAGTAACCTAAGTCCTGGAGTCACTGAGGTAGCTTCCTTCACAACCCGCCTAGTATGAGGTACAGTCGCCAGCACAGCAGGACCTGGAGCAGTCCCTGAACCAACAGTTGTGGCCTTACTTGGACAGCACTCTGCCACCTCAGTTAGAAGATCCGCTGGACTACTGCAGCCAAAACGGATGAGTGGCCGCAACTTGCCGAGTTTGCAATGAAAGAAGCTGTCCTGCCCGCCATAGTGTGGCATCAGAGGGCGGTTGTTTCAGTGTGCGGGGGCCATCGTTACCCAAAATACAGACCAGGGAGAACCCGCTGTCCACGGAAATGTGAAGCGACTGACCTTTGTCAAGAAGAATCGGGCCGTGATCACCAGGATTTCATACACCAAAGACTTAGGCGTCATTCCTGGGTTCAGAACACCTGCCTCCAGCCACTATTCTATGCTGCCACCCGCCTGAATGCACACATCGGCTGCCAGTTTCTCCATCTGCCTACCACCATCTTTACCAGGGACCTGGATTGCCACCCACCACAACACACTCCCTGTCATTTTGCCACTCTATGACCCTATGCCTGCTGCTGCTGTTGCTGTGCAGAGACATCCACACACTGTGTCATGTGCACTGTCTGGACCTCATGCACTGCTGTGGCTGCTGCCGAATCCTCCACACTGGTGTCATTTGTGCCACTGCCTGACCTCATTGCTGCTGCCGCCGTGACCTTCGCATCTCATCAATGTGCATTCTGTGGCTTCCTCCTGTTTTTTGCCAACCTCCAGAATGTCATTGTGCCACTTACCTGATCTCATGCTGCTGCGTGACTCCCTGCCGTGCCTTCCACATCTGTGTAAAGTTGCACTCGCCTGACCTCATGCGGCTGCCGCCCCTGACCTTCGCTCTCAGTCCATTGTGCATTTCTGTGGCTTCCCTCCTGTTTTTTGCCGACGTCCAGAATGTCATGTGCCACTACCAGATCTCATTCTGCTGCTGGGTCGTGAACCTCCACGACTGTGAGAATTGTGCCACTCCCTGTGGCCTTATACTGTTTTTGGCCGCCTCCAGAATGTATTGTGCCACTGCCCATCTCATACTTCCTGCCGCCGTGACATCCACAACTGTTGATTGTGCCCCTCTGTGGCCATTAATACGTTTATTAGGAGCCTCTCCAGAAATGTCATTGTGCCACAGCCTGATCTCATACCTGCGCCGCCGTGCCATCCCACTGTGTATTGTGCCACTACCTGTGGCCTAATACTGTATTTTGGCCGCCTCCAGAAATGTCCATTGTTGTGCCTCTGCCTGACCTCATGCTGCTGCTGTCGAAACCTCCACACTGTGTCATTGTGCCACTCTGTGGCCTAATACTGTTTTGCCGCTTCAGAATGTCATTGTCCACTCTGATCTCAGCTGCCTGCCGCGTGACCTTCACAAACTCTGTGATTAGTGCCACTCTGTGGCCTAATAATTTTTTTGCCGCCCACAGAATGTCATTTTGTTTCCACTGCCTGATCTTCATGCTGCCTGCTGTCGTGACTCCTCCACACTGTATCATTGTGCACTCGAGTGGCCTAATACTGTTTTGCCGCCTCCAGAATGTCATTGTTGCCACTGCCTGATATATGCTGCTGGCTTCGTGACCGCTCCAATCTGTATCATTGTGCCACTCTGTGGCCTAATACTGTTTTTGCCCCTCCAAATGTCATTGTGCCACTGCCTACCTCATACTGCTAGACCGCCGTGAACCTCCGCTCTCAGTCATTGGCCACTCTGTGGCTTCCGCGTGTTTTTGCCAACCTCCAGAATGTCATTGTGCCACTCCTACCTCATGCCTGCTGTGGCTGCCCGCCGTCACCTCCACACTCTGTCACTAATGTTTGCCACCTGAGGCTCGCACTGTTTGTTTTCCAGCTTTCTCTGGCTATTACTTATCATGCTACATTCCCGTTTGATTTTTTGTCAGTTTTTGCCCTCTTATAAGTTGCCCAGGAATTTTATAGTAAGCGATTCTAAGGACTGGCGGCATCATCTGCTTGTCCAACTAAAAGACACAACATTGAATGAAGACCAAACCAGCTCCCTCTGCATATTTAACATGGCACAACGTTCTAAAGCACCCTGCAGGCTTCTGTGCCGCCCTGGGAAATACTGCTTTTTAACGCGATTTTTGCCGAATAATTTCCGACGAATTTATTTTTGTCGAAAAATTCGGCGAAGTGACCGAAATCGAATTTGTGAGAAATTCGCCCAACTCTACATTATAGGCTTTATTTTGCGGGAAAGATGTACTTTTCTAATGGTGTTATTCACTGTAACTATAGAATATACTGGGAAACCAAACAAAATTGAAGTGGGACAAAATTGTGAAAAAAAAAAACATTTTTCGCCATGTTTCCCGGGTGTTTGCTTTATACAGCGTTTCAATCTCTCGGTAAATATAATAAGTCGTCTGTATTCTATAAGGTTGATACGCATCTGCTTGCCAAACTTGTAGGGTTTCCCCCGTTAGTTTTGTACGAAAAAAATTCCAAACATTTTCTAATTTTGAATGTGCGCTGGGCGCCATTTTGTGCGACCAAAAACTTTTTTGTACAACACAACGTACAACAGTGAGGTGCATTTGTTGCAGCAGGCTGAAGTGTACTTATTATCGCTAGCAGTTTTGGAATGCATGCACTTTTTTGATCACTTTTATTCCATTGTTTGAGTGACGTTAAAATACCAAAAAACGCACTTTTGCCTTTGAATTTTTTTTTCTTCTAACGGTGTTCACGTACCAAGATAAAGATGTTCTATTTTTATAAGGATCAACTTTTTCATATGCGGCAATTACCATATATTGTTTAACTTTTTTATTAGTTTAATGATTTTATTTGTAAAAAAAGGGCAAGGGGGGTGATTTGAATCTTTTAAATGACATTTTTTTGTAACTTAAAAAACTTTATTTTTTTTTTTCAACGTGTAACAGTGAGTCCTGTAACATTGAGGGACGTGATTGTTAATACAGCCCTAAATCAGTGCATAGGCAATGCATGAGGGGTGTACAAAGATCCAGTTTCCCCTACTTCCTGTCTAACGGCCGGAAGTTGGGCAAATCGGGAATGGCAGTGACAGAAGCCCTTCACAGGGCTCACCACTGCCGTGTCCGATCGTTCGATTTGCTCAGCTAATGCTGCGGCGATGCCGATGACCCAGAACGATCGGGTGCTCGGCACCGATCGTCATACATTCAGACGCCGCGTCCATCTTTGCCACGTTGTCCTGACGGGTTTAAAACGTGCAATACACTACTCGAAATCCTAATGAAGCAGTTATGCTATCTTATCCATACATGAAAAAACTTTGAACTCTCGGTCACTTATCATGATCAGAACATGTTAAGCTGCCCACGGACTCAACGTGGTCTCAATCGGGCATCAATCCTATCTTTACCTCCAATCTAGAGCCAATCAGGCCTCTCAACTGGGTCACAACCGACCTCCATTATTCAGAGAGAAAAAAAATAAAAACACCCAAACTGAAAGCGGCCCTTCTTATGACAGCCTTAAAGAGTGGCGGGGACAGAAACCCAAAATGAAAGCACCCCTTCCTTTGTCCATATATTAAAATCAATGTACAACCAAGTAATAACCGTAATGTTTCTGGCAACACAAAAACATTTCTGAAAAAACGTATGCACAACCTGTGCCACAGTCAGGGCTGCGGCACACATGTAATTATCCATGTACACACACAGACCGCCGCCAGGGCGACACTTCTGCAAAAAAAAGGGCAAATACACTAACTACGAAATCCCTAAAGAAGCATTTATGCTATCTATCATACATGAAAAATATATGATATGTGAACCGAGAGTCTCAAAGTTTTTTCATGACGGGTTAAACAGCGCCAGTTGACAACGCCACCCACCGGCGCCGTTACTGCTGGGTGTTAGCGGCGATCAGCCTCTGACACCCGGCGGCTGTGCAGAGGCGTCGGCGAGTGATCCCTCTGCAAAGCCCCTTTGCAGCCCTGGGTCGTACTCATCGTCCTGGGTCAGTTAAGGGTTAACGTTAGAAGGTAAATGTCCAACTTTGCCTTCTCTATCATAGAGCAAAGTGGCAAAATTCTCAACAGGTGTTTGATCCCTGAATCGCCCAATAAATTTAGATGATCAGTTTGATTTGGGATTTAAATAGTCCTCCTCATCGTGCTGTTCACATTTTGACATCATGAGACCACGTCAACACCATAGCCATTGCTAGGCTTCAAGCAGGATTCTCTCAGACAGAAGTGAGCACTGAGCTTAAAGTGTCACAGAGCGTAATCAGCAGGTTGCAACAGAGATGCAGAGAAACAGACTAGAAGAGTCACAATTGTCATGTCAGACCATTTGAAACCATTTACACCAGCATGGTGATGTGATGCCATAACTGCAGTGTACCAGAAGTACAGTATTAAAAGGGTTAAATTGAATGCTATATAGTCTTCACAATTTTTTCTTGTTTTTATATTATAGTTAAATTTTTGCGATGTCATAAGCAAATGTTCCTAGATATTTTACCCTCTTCTTTCATTCTCTCTTCTCCCCCACCTCCCACACACAGAACTCCCCCTCTCTAACTCATTTCCCCAACTCAAAACACCCCACCCCTGCTATAATGTGTCCTCTCCTGCTATAATTCCTCCTGATCTGATCTCCTTGCTCTAATTCCCCCCTGTTCTAATTCACCCCTGCTATAATCTCCCCTTCTGCTGTCATTCTCCCCCATGCACTAATTCATCCCCACCCAGCGCTAATTTCTTCCCTTCATTCTAATTTTCCCCTCTCTGCACTAATTCCCTCCGTCTGCACTAATTCCTTCCCGCCCAGCTCTAATTCCCTCCCTCCATTCTATTTCTCCCCTCTCTGCACTAATTCCTACTGCCTCTGCACTAATTCCTACACCCTCTGCACTACTTCCTACATCCTCTGCACTTATTCCCCCCCCACACTAATTCCTTCCCCCTGCACTGATTCCTTCCCTCTGCATTAATTCCACCCCCCTGCACTAATTCCTTTTCCCTCTGCACTAATTCCTTCTCCCTGCCTGATTCCTTCCCCCTGCATTAAAAGGGTTTTGTCATTAAGTGAGTTCCTTACCTCTTATCTGCTCAGGAGAGAAGATAAACAAAGCATGCAGTGTCATGGGGGGAGAGAGAGAGGGGTGAGCAGAGAGCAAGTAAGTAGTGAGCATCTGCAATGTGTACTCAAATAATTACATTACAACCAGTGGATTCTCTATGAAGCAGCCAGCCTCATACACTGCACTTTTCTCCCCAGCCTCTTGCAAGCTCCATCATGTTCCCTGCCATCAGATAAGAAGTGCAAACACGCAAGCGCGGCCAGATCAGCTCCTGTCAGTTTCCTGGTCGTGTCTAATGTAAACTGCCAGGAAACTAAGGGCTAGTTCACACGGATTTCGCCCGCAATTACGGCTTGAATAAGGGGCGGGGGCGAAGCATTATCCACGGCGCGTATCCCGCCAGGATAATGAACATGTCAATTTCTCCCCGCCTGCCGGATTCGCCGAGCGGGTAGGAGAGACGGAATCCATAGTTCTCTACGAGAACTGTGGATTACTGTAATGGCTGGGACGGATTCCAGCCGTATTGCAGCGCAGTACGGCGCGCAATACGGCTGCAATCCGTCCCTGAAATAAGTCGTGTGAACTGCCCTTAAGGGGGACTGAGCAATGCTGTAGCTCTCAGAGGCTTCACTTTTTGTAATCACATATATTTAGAAAAGTGATTAAATGCCCATTTTGGAGGATCCCACGTCAACATTACATCGTGGAAAACCCCTTTAATAACACCCCTCTGCACTAATTCCTTCCCCCCTGCATTAATTCCTCTCCCCGTGCACTAATTACTCTTCTCCCGCATTACTTCCTCCCCTGCACTTATTCCTCCCCCTGCATGAATTCCTCTCCCCGCACTAATTCCGCCACCACCCTGCATTCATTCCGTCCTCCTGCATTAATTCCCCTCCCAACCCCCCTGCCTTACGTCTTCCCCCCGACCCTTTGCATTAATTACTCCCCCACCCTGCATTACTTCATCTCCCTCCTGCTTTAATTCCTTTCCCCTGCATTAATTTCTCTCCCCCCACTTTGATTACTCACCCTCCTGCATTAATTACTCTACCCCTGCATTAATTACTTTCCCCCTGCATTGATTACTCTCCCTCCTGCATTAATTACTCCACCCTGCATTGATTACTCTCCCTCCTGCATTAATTACTCCCACTCCTGCATTAATTATTCCCCCTCTGCATTGATTACTGTCCCACCTCATTGATTCCTCTCCACTTGCATTAATTCCTCTCCCCTGCAATAACTTCTTCCCCCCCCCCGCTCCCTTCATTCCTTCCTACCCCCTTCATTATTTCCTCTCCCCCACCCGCTGGATTAACTACTCTCCTCACCCTGCATTAGTTACTCTGCCCCACTCGGCATTACTTCCTCTCCCTCCTGCTTTAATTCCTCTCCACTTGCATTAATTCCTCTCCCCTGTATTGATTACTCTCCCCCTGCATTAATTCCCCCTGCATTAAGTGCTCTCCCCTTTGCATTAATTACTCTCGTCCCGGCATTGCTTACTCCCTCTCCTGCATTAATTCCTCTGCACGTTGTTTGATCCTAATGAAAGCCTTATAAATTATTTTCTTTCTCACTTTAAGCATATACAATATAAAATAATATAATATTTTCATGTCTTTTTATGTCCCTTTGTTTGGGTTTTCATGTCTGATTAATATTTTTTTGAATTCCTTTTTAAGTATTTCAGGCTTTTGTGGGGATTAAAAGCTCTCCTTGGTATACAGAGTGCATTAATATGTTTTTCATTTGTATTCATTTTGCCAGTCTGGTGACCCAAATGTAATCAAAGTCCTCCAGGGCACTAAAGAAACATAAAAAACTTCAAATGCCAAGGAGTGAGAAAACTGAAAAAGTTACTCATGTGTGAAACCATATAACTCAAATCATTTCTCTACAAATGTCCTTCATTCAGGGTTATGCAGGAATCTAAAGGTCAGATTTCTCTGAAATAGACAAATTGTACTTACAGCAGAGAATGAGGAAAATGTAGTGTGAATTAACCCTTTTAATATTGGAGTTCTATATTTACTAGGAGCAACAACAAAATCAGACATTAAGATGCAGATTTGGTAAGGTCATGTGCAGCTGATATATTAAACTTGTGGAAATGGTCTAACATCCAAGCTAAATTCACATGTTACATGTGGATTTTGCGGTGCATTTAACCTTTTGAGTGAAACGCACAGCAAAATGAGTGCAATCTTTTGCAAATCTGGAAAAATATCTGCTACAAAGAAAGTAATGAAATGACAGGGCTAATCCAGGTCTCTGGTCTTACTCATAATCTAATGTTATACAGTTACATGAATATCACTTAAAAGGAACCTGTCACATAGATTATGCCCCCCTTGCTGAGGGCAGCACAAGCTAGTGTCAGACCTGCTGTTCCCAGCACTGTGCCCCTTATTCTGTAAGATGCTGTAGTTTTCGAGCATTTACCCCTCAAATCTTATTCATGAGCAGGTGTTAGCCCTGCCCATCACAGACTAGCCCCACCCACCTGACAGTTATTCACATGATTCAAAGTAATAGGTTTATCAGTTGAGGTGGGCGGGGCTAGGGTCAGATGGGCAGGGTTTGAAAAAACTTACTCTTTGAATGACTCTTAGGCCCTGTTCACACGGCGGATTTGGGCGCAGGTTTGGCCGCGGGTTTCAGCGTGGTTGCCGCGGCCAAAACCTCGTCCAAATCGGACCTCAGTTCATAACACGGTTTCCCATAGGAAACCGCGTTACTATTCACACGGCGCAGGTTTGGCCGCGGTTTTGGTGCCTCGGCCTTGTCGCGCGTGTGTGCGAAGTCTCCTGTCAATTCTTGACAGCGAGTCTTCGGCGCGGTGTCCGCGCGGGTTTCACCGTGCTTTTTGGCGCGGGTGGGGTGCGGGTTTGGGTCCTGCCTCTTAATTTGTATGGGCACAAACTGCGCCCCAAACCACACCCCAACCGCGACCGTGATGATAACCCGCGGCCAAGCCCGCGCCCAAATCCGCCGTGTTAACAGGGCCTTAAAATGACTCTTTTCTGTCTGAAAACTGAAGATTTGAGCATTAAATACTCAAAAACTACAGCATCTTACAGAATAAGGGACACAGCACAGAAAACAGCATGTCTGTCACCAGCTTGTGCTGTCCACAGCAAGGGGGGCATAATCTATGTGATAGGTTCTCTTTAAACATGCTTAAATTTAGGGTATCAATTTGAATTGGGAATTAAACAGTACTCCTCATCATGCTGTTCATATTTTGACATCATGAGACTAAGACAACACCTTACAATTGATGACCAGTACCTTACCATTGTGAGGCTTCAAGCAGGATGCTCTCAGATGGAAGTAGCCACTTTAGAGTGTCACAGAGTGTCATCAGCAGGTTGCAACAGAGATACAGAGAGACTGGAAGAGTCACAGAAAGGAAAAGAAGTGGACGTTCTTTGACTGCATCACACAGTGATGACCTCTTCATTGTCAACAATGCCCTATGAAACCAGATGATGAATGTCACATAACTCCAGGCAGCTTTAAGGGAGGTGAGAGGCACCCAAGGGTCCCGTCAGACCATTTGTGACCATTCATAACTGTTTACATCAGCGAGGTCAGTGTGCTAGATAATCCGAAATGGTACCTGACCACACCACCAGGCAAAGGAATCATCGTCTTGCATGGGCCAGGCAGCATTTACTCTGGACGAGGAACCAGTGGTCCTCAGTACTGTTTAGTGATGAAAGTCAATTCACTATCTACAGAAATGATGGCCACCAATGATGCTGGAGATGTCAAGGAGAGCGCTTCACATCAGCCAGGTCAGGTACTGGTCAGGTATCCTTGCTGGTCATCTAGCACAAAGAACATACCAATGAAAATGGTTACAAATGGTCTGACATGACACTTGGTTGCCTCTTACCTCTCTTAAATGTGCCTGTAGTTATGTGACATTCATCATCCAGTTCCACAGGGCATTGTTTACTATGAAGCAGTCATGATTGTGTGATGTATCCAGAGGACGTCCAGTTCTTTGCCTTCCTGTGACTCTTGGTTTCATGATGTCAAAATGTGAACAGCATGATGAGGATGACTGTTTTAAATCCCAATTCAAATTGATCCCCTAAATGTATTGGGTGATTTAAGGTTCAAACACCTGTTGCGAATTTTGCCATTAAGCTCCTTGTTAAATATCAGCAAGTTGTGCAAAAAGTACTGAAACATTGGAACAGTTGGACATGTACATTCTAAAGCTAAGAAATGGTCTCATTTAGTTCATTTAAAAATAATTTCAAGACATTTTATTTTCATCCTGAAATTTTAACCAAAAGCCAAATATCCCTGTGAGAAGTGTACGTAATCATGTCTAGTTAGGAACAGTGATATTTCCCTAGATGTCACATAGGATTCTAGCATCACAAGCATTTTAATAGCATTCTATATAATAGGAAACATACAGTCAGATGGCTATTATCTGGCAAGTGCTATAAATCGTCAGTGCAAATGTTACTCTCAAAATTCATTACATATAAATTAAATTCCGTTTTTTATATAGGCTTAAACAAATTCATTCATTTGCGCTTTTGTTTACAAGTTATGAAAATATTATGTTGCATGATTTATTCAGGGTAGCATGTAACAGGATAATTGCTACTGTGCAGTTCGTATAATTAAATCAAATTATTTGGCAGCACAGCATTAGCATGAAAAGTCATAAAATTAACTGTTCTATTAGGAAAATCATAATTTATATAACACTATTAGAACAGAATTAAACCCCAAAACAGTAATTATCTTTATAAAAATGTTCTTTCTTTGGTCTGTAGTTAAACAAAGTTGAAATGCTAAGTTATCAGATGCCATTCACATCATGCTTTGGGTTTTCAGGGCTTTAAGAAAATGTATTTAAAAGTATAAGCTGGCATAACTTTACTCTTCATTAGACTAAATGCACACTGTTTGCGATTATATTCAGTCTGTTTTATGCAATATACTTTTTTTTATTTGTGTGACTGAAATATATAGTCTGTATACTGGTCACATATACTATATATAACAGTGTAAAGTAGCCTAAATGTTGTCACAAGTTGTTCAGCTTTTGGTCTACTAACCCTTTGGGCTTGTTCACACGACGTTTTTGTGATCCGCAAAACGGATCTAACAATTGTCAGTGGGATTAACATTGACTTCAATGGCAAAGCGCATCGCCGTTCTCACGGGAGATCGGCGATGCGCTTTTGAGAGCTCTCCTGCACTGCGCTTTTCGCATCCGCTTTAAGAATTGACATGTCAATTCTTCTTGCGTTCTACGCAAGTGAAAGCCCATAGGAGATAATGGAGTGCGCTTTTGGCACCTGTGCAAAAGCGCTCCACAATCCGGGTACGTATCAGCTGCGCTTTGCATCCAGTGAAAGGCTGGACGGGGATCGCGGGTGAGGTGTGCGGCGGCTGGGGATACAGGGGGATCGCTGGAGAGGTGTGCGGCGGCTGTGGATGCAGGTGGGATCGATGGAGAGGTGAGCGACGGCTGTGGATGCAGGTAGAATCACCGGAGAGGTGAGCGACGGCTGTGGATGCAGGTAGAATCACCGGAGAGGTGTGCGGCGGCTGTGGATGCAGGTAGGATCGCTGGAGAGTTGAGCGGCGTGCGCGGGCTGTGGATGCAGGTGGGATCGCTGGAAGTGGAGATGAATTGAATGGAGCTGCTGGGGGGATCGCTGTAGATGAAGTTAAAGGAGCTGCTGGGGGGATCGCTGGAGCTGGAGATGAAGTGAATGGAGCTGCTGGGGGGATCATTGGAGGTGGAGATTAAGTGAATGGAGCTGCTGGGGGGGATCGCTGGAGCTGGAGATGAAGTGGATGGAGCTGCTGGGGGGATCGCTGGAGATGAAGTGAATGGAGATGCTGGGCGGATCGCTGGAGCTGGAGATGAAGTGAATGGAGTGCTGGGGGGATCATTGGAGGTGGAGATTAAGTGAATGGAGCTGCTGGGGGGATCGCTGGAGGTGGCGATGAAGTGAATGGAGCTGCTGGTGGGATCGCTGGAGGTGGAGATGAAGTGAATGGAGCTGCTAGAGGGATCGCTGGAGGTGGAGATTAAGTGAATGGAGCTGCTGGTGGGATCGCTGGAGCTGGAGATGAATTGAATGGAGCTGCTGGGGGGATCGCTGGAGCTGGAGATGAAGTGAATGTAGCTGCTGGTAGGATCGCTGGAGATGAAGTGAATGGAGCTGCTGGGGGGATCGCTGGAGCTGGAGATGAAGTGAATGGAGCTGCGGGGGGGATCGCTGGAGCTGGAGATGAAGTAAATGGAGCTGCTGGGGGGATCGCTGGAGATGAAGTGAATGGAGCTGCTGGGGGGATCGCTGGAGCTGGAGATGAAGTGAATGGAGCTGCTGGGAGGATCGCTGGAGCTGGAGATGAAGTGAATGGAGCTGCTGGGGGGATGGCTGGAGCTGGAGATTAGATGAATGGAGATGAATGGAGCTGTGCTGGAGATGAATGGAACTGTGCTGGAGATGAATGGAGAGAGAGAGAGAATGAGAATTTTGTGTGTGTCTGAAAATAGTTTCCAGAAAGCGGGATGCGTTAAAACGCAAGTGAAAAAGCATTCACAAAAATATGGTGAGCGTTTTTTATCGACAAAGTTGACATTCGCAAGGTTTTATGGTGATCGAAATTTCCAGATCATGGATAATTAAGGTTAAAATATGTGCATCATCTAATAACGAGATCGCGCCGTTTTCGGCGCTTCCTGTAATTTTGGCGGCCAGAATATGAGACTTACCAGAATAGTAGCAGGGTTGAGCTGTGTGTGCGACTTCGTCATGAACTGGGATGATAGTATGGTTTTGCGATTGGCTGGAAAAAATCACATGCATCCGTTTTAATAGAACAAGCGTTTCTGTTTCAGCTCAGTTGTCTCGCAGGTCTCTTAGGGATAGGACCTGGGCGATCTGCCTCGTGGCCAAACAGCTCAGCGAAATTGTCTATTTCTGCACAGAGAAACTCTACAATTAGCTGTATGATCCTTCAATTTAGTAAACATTAGAGATTTGAAAATGTTTTATGTAGTTAGCTAGAGAATTTTAAAGCAGCAACTACCGCTGTTAATTCACGTCGGGTGGGAGCGGGGGGTGGGGTGGAATCGTGGGCGAACACAGAAAAGCTCTATCTATAAAGAACACTGGATAAAGTTCCCAAGACTTGTTGTTTAGACATTGTTGTGGGAAATTCATTTATTATTAACAGTTTGCTATTGAAATATTTCCTGGATATTAGGGCAGACCGGAACTTATATTGGTTACAACATATTTTCTAGTAATGCGAGGTATCTTTTGTTAGCTGCAAAAACTCCACTTTTATTATCAGTATACTTTTCAGTTAGGTGTTCATTTTACCCATTACACCATGTTTGACTGTTGATATATCCACCTTGCACTTAAATTACAAACCAGCAATCCTTGTAGTAGACACAGGTTGTTTTGTGCAAAATACTGTGTATCGTTCGAAAAACAATCACAGTTACGTGGTTTTCTTTGACTTTTGCGCGCTACCCGCATGTTCATTGAGCAGCACCTACGTAAATCTTAAACAGCAATTCTATATTCACACAGGTGAATTGAAAGGGCAAAAAAATACAAGTTTATTATATCAAAAACATTAACAGATACGTTTGTTTTTGTCTTTGCGCACCAGCATTGTTCATTTGAGCAGCTCTACGTAAATCTTAAAAACGCAATTCTAATATTCATCACACGGTTGGTGGGGAATTGAAGGTGCAAAAAATACCGTTTTTATATAAAACATAACGTTACCGTGTTTTTGACTTTGCGCACCAGCACTGTTCATTGACGCATGCATCTTACGTAAATCTTTAAAACAGCAATTCTATATTCACCATCAGGTGAAATTGAAAGGTTGCAAAAAAATATGTTTTATTATATCAAAACATAACAGTTACGTGTTTTTTTACTTTTGCGCACCCCCCAGCACCTGTTCATTGACGCAGCATCTACATAAATCCTTTTAAAACAGCAATTCTATATTCACCACAGTTGGTAATTGAAAGGTGCAAAAAATACCGTTTATTATATCAAAAATAACCAGTTACGTGTTTTGACTTTTGCGCACCCTAGCACTGTTCAATTGACGACAGCATATACGTAAATCTTAAAAACAGCAATTCTATCTATCACCCACAGGTGAATTGAAAGGTGCAAAAAATACAAGTTTATTATATCAAAAAAACAGTTACGAGTTTTTTGACTTTCTTTGCGCACCCAGAAATGGTTCTTGACGCGCATCTACGTAAATCTTAAAACAGATTTCTATATTCACCACAGGTGAATTGAAAGGTGCATAATTACCGTTTATTATATTCAAAAAAATAACACAGTTACGTGTTTTTGACTTTTGCGACCCAGCACTGTTCTTGACGCACAAGCATCTACGTAAATCTTTAAAAACAGCAATTCTATATTCACCACAGAGTGACATGAAGGTTGCAAAAATTCTATACCGTTATTATATCATAACATAACAGTTACGTGTTTTTTTTACTTTTGCGCCACCCCAGCACTGTTTATTGACGCGCATCTACGTAAATCTTTTAAACGCAATTCTCTATTCACCACAGGTGAATTGAAAGGTGCTAAAAATACCGTTTATTATATCAAAAACATAACAGTTACGTGTTTTTAGATTTTGCGACCCAGCACTGTTTCATTGAACGCAGCATCTAGTATACTCTTCTAAAACAGCAATTCTAAATTCACCCAGGTGAATTGAAAGGTGCAAAAAATACCTGTTCTTCTTATATCAAAACATAACAGTTACGTGTTTTTTGACTTTTGCAGCACCAGCACTGTTCATTGACGCAGCATCTACGGTAATCTTTAAAACAGCAATTTATATTCACCAGTGTGAATTGAAAGGTGCAAAAAAATACCAGTTTATTTTATCAAAACATATCCTTTACGTGTTTTTTGACTTTTGCCACCAGCACTGTTCATGATGCAGCATCTACGTAAATCTTTAAAACAGCAATTTCTATATCACCAAGCGTGAATTGAAAGGTGCAAAAATTACCGTTTATTATACCAAAACATAACATATAAGTGTTTTTTTGAATTTTGCCCAGTCCATATTTGTTTATAGAAACCTTTAAGTTAAATTTGAATCAAGCAATTTTGTTTTGATTAGAGGGATTTGAGAATAGCCTGTGATTTGCCGTTTTTATAAGAGACTTTTCCCAAAACTATTCCATACTTCACTCAAACTTTTATATTTCTGAACATGAGCGAAATGCAGGTGGGAGCGAGCAAAGAGGGGCCTAAGCACATGGTGGTAGAGGTACAGAGAGAAGTAGCTCCTTCCAGTGCTGGCGGCGACAACACGTGCCAGCGGATCGTCAGTATGCAGGACCTTCAGGCTGTCATCGCTGGGTCAGGGGCACCTGTGAATCTAAGTAACGAACATCGGTCGCGAATCTGTCCTTCAGTGGTTAATGCAACCTGCATCTAGCAGTCTTACCTCCTCGTCCTCGCAGTCACGGCCACAAATGTCGTCATCAGCATCATCACATCCGTCAACATGAAGCAGCCCAACTGTCAACTCGTGTACCAACCACTGTGGATAATCCATTGTCTGAAGACCTCTTTGATGACAAAATGCGGTTGGGGTCAGAAGGCATGTTAAAAGATCAAGAGGATGATTTAGTCTGCTCTGACGACCAGTTACTGATGCCATCAGAGGAGGTGAAGGAAGCCGGGCAATCGGCAAAAATCCCGGGCGGTCGGCAACGCCTTGCAGTGCCCCTTGCTTGTAGCCCGCAGCTTCTGGATGCAGAAAGTCAGGACGACCAAGTCACCTGTGTTGATGATGATGATGATGACGACATTGCGGATCCATCCTGGTCTTTTTCCGCAGAATTTGCTTGCGAGCGCTTCATCAGTGGACGAGGAGAGAAGACGATGGGGTAGTGTCAATACGGGTCCCGCCATCAAAAAGGGAGAGGGCGGTCGCAGAAGTCCCTGATATGATTCGCCAGCACGGTCAGCGCAAACCCCGCTCCTCGCTTATCGCCGTCAAAAAGGTCCAGGACCTCTCAAGCCTGGGCCTTCTTTGAGCAAGCCTCTGATTCACCCAGCGATGTCATATGCCGCCTTTGCCGTAAACGTATAAGTAGAGGCAAGAACCTTAAGTGGTTAACCACACCAACATGTCTAGTCACATGCAGCGAAATGCATGAGTTGAAATGGAGGGAACACTTGGCCAAAAAAGGCCAGACCGACGCCGGGCCTCCAACCCCTGTCCCCACCCTCTGTCTCCGCCTCCTCCTCCGCCACCACCAAGCGTTCCTCAGCTGCCCATGTCTCTCAGAGTCATGATCAGGGATCAGCCTCCGCTTCAGCCTTCCCCCGTCGCCCGAGTACCACCAGCACCACCAGAGGGCCCATCCTACCCCTTCTCCTTCCGCCAGTTTGACGACCTGCACGCCGTACAGCGGCCAGTCTAGCAGCCAGCCTTCTGTCTTCCAGGTTTGGGAGCAGAAGAAACACTTTAACCCAAACCATCCCCAAAACCAAAAGCCTGAATGTCGGCATTGCCAGGCTTTTGGCCTTGGAAATGTTGCCTTTCCTCTGGTGGACACAGATGGGTTCCGCCCGTCATGGCCCTCGT
>JAODAL010038200.1:0-39494 GCA_025379985.1 Phyllomedusa bahiana
GGGGAAACAGGAACCCCCTTATGGGGGCGATGATCCTGTTTTCTCCACTCTATTGGTAGAGGTTAGGGTATATTAGTTGTTAAGGACTTACACTTTGTCCCGAACCTCTTCTATCAGCGTACTTTTCGTCCTCCTTTTTTGAGATTGAGAATTTCTTTGTGCTATTTTTATTTTATATTATTAAAAGTTATGTTTTAAGAGCTATTTTCTCTTTCCTTGGTTTCGAGTTTGATATTGGTCAAGAGGAAGTTCTGTTGTTCATAGTTTTTTTTTTTTTTTTTACTGGGACTGCACAAATACTCCATCACCATCAGTCACAAAACTTATACTTCATACATGGATTTTTTGGCTTTGAAAATTGGGTAGAATTTTTTTGATCCAAAGGTGGAATTGGATTGAAGGAAATGGGAAATATAAAGGGCGGACCTATACTTCTTCCTGATAGGCTTTGGCTCTGGCAGTTTTCCACCTAAGGGAAAGCCACCACTGCAGTTTTTTATACATTTTTTGAGCCAAAGCTCCATAAAAAGTCCACCAAGACCCATGAACCCCTGGAAAACCCAATTAGAAAATGTTTCAATCGCTCTATAAAAACAAACCAAAAAGACTCTAATTGGCTCTGGAGACAATTTGACAAGTTTATGTCTGTTTTTCTATTTTAGAGCATTTCTTACGGCCAGTTTAATTTTTTGGACTCTTGGACAACCCATTGAACCACTTACCGACACTGGACATATGGGTACGTCCTACTGCCGGTAAGAAGCTATGGAGCTGCTCCTTAGGGAGCGGGTGCTGGATGATTATTATAGCTGACACTCACCACTAACAACAGAGATTGGAGCCGGCTGCAATCCCTGCTGTTTAACCATCTAGATGCTGCGGTCCAGGCAGGAAGGTATAGAACCACCATCTTGGTACACCCTCCTACATTATTCAAGTAATGCAGTAGGGTGTACAAGCACTCAAGTTCATGGCTATTACAGCTGACACCCACCACTAACAGCAGAGATTGGAGTCAGCTGCAGTCCCTGCTGTTTAACCATTTAGATGCTGCGGTCCAAAGCAGGAAGTAATAGAACCACCATTTTGGTACAACCTTCTGCATTATTCAACTACCTAAATATTGAAAGTTACTCATTGTGTCATTGAAAAAACCCCTTTAACCCTAAAAATGTAAGAAAGCCAATCTCTAACCCCAACTCAGAGTTAGGGTTATAGTTAGTATTAGGGTTACAGAACACATCGGGGCTTGGAAGTTCATTAATAATAATCTTCATTTATATGGCGCCAACATATTCCACAGCACTTTACAATTTAGAGGGTATATGTATAGACATTACACATTTTTAACAATTTAACCTTTAAAGCCCAAATTGTATTAATTCCATTACATTTGCACAAATATACAGTAAGTTGACCAAACTAAAAATATGTATGGTGTGATCTTCACCCATCATGGAACTCACCATCCTTGTGTTGACACAACATTTCCTGGACTGTAGAACCCAGGGATGTCTTTCAAGTGGAACATAAGTATCATTGTTTCTTGTCACAGTAATGAAAAAGTCTTGAAAGTCCTAACTTTATTACGGTAAAGAAGAGCTACAATAAGAGGCGCGGCGGTGGTTTTGGGGTCGACGGTGGTGGTGGTGGCGGAAGTGGTGGAGGTGGCGGCGACGGTGGTGGCGGTGGTGGTGGTGGCGGTGGAGTCGGTGGAGGTAGTGGAGGTGGTGGTGGTGGCGGCGGAGGCGGTGGAGGTGGTGGTAGTGGAGGTGGTGGTGTTGGCGGCGGAGGCGGTGGTGGTGGTGCTGGTGGTGGCGACGGAGGCGGGGGAGGTGGTGGAGATGGTTGTGGAGTCGGAGTTGGTGGGGCGGTGGAGGTGGTGATGGTGGTGGTGGTGGTGGCGGCGAAGGTGGTGGTAGTGGTGGCAGTGATGGTGGTGGTGACGGTGGTGATGGTGGTGACGGTGGTGACGGTGGTGGTGGTGTAGGTGGTGGTGGCGGCGGTGGTGGTGTTGTGGAGGCGGCGGAGGTGGTGGTGGCGGTGGTGGCGGTGGTGTGGGTGTGGGTGGGGGGGGCGGAGGTGGGGGGGTGGGGTGTTTGTGGGGGGGCGGCGGAGGTGGTGGTGGCGGTGGTGGTGGTGATGGCGGTGGTAGTGGCGGAGGTGGTGGCTGCGGCGGCGGAGGTGGTAGTGGCGGAGGTGGTGGCTGCGGAGGTGGCGGTGGTGGCGGTGGAGTTTGGTGGTGGGGTGGGGTGGTGGCGGAGGTGGTGGGTGGTGGGTGGTGGGGAGGTTGGGTTGCGGGGAGGTGGGGTGTGGGGGTGGATGGCGGTGGTGTGGGGGGGTGGTGTAGGTGGTGGTGGCGGCGGAGGTGGTGGTGGTGTAGGCGGAGATGGTGGTGGTGTAGGTGGTGGTGGCGGGGGGGGGTGGAGGGGGGGAGGGGGTGGTGGGGGTGTGGAGGCGGCGGAGGTGGCGGTGGTGGCGGTGATGGCGGTGGTAGTGGCGGAGGTGGTAGTGGAGGTGGGGTGGTGGGTGGTGGCGGGAGGGTGGTATGGCGGGTGGGTGAGTGGAGGGAGGTGGTGGCTGCAGAGGTGGCGGTGATGGCGGTGGTAGTGGCGGAGGTGGTGGCTGCAGAGGTGGCGGTGATGGCGGTGGTAGTGGCGGAGGTGGTGGCTGCGGAGGTGGCGGTGGTGGCGGTGGTAGTGGCGGAGGTGGCGGTGGTGGCGGTGGTGGTGGCGGAGGTGGTGGGGGGGGGGGTGGTGGGGTCGGGGCGTAGGTGGTGGTGGCGGCGGATGGTTTGGTGGGGGGGGCGGTGGTGGGTGATGGCGGGTGTGGCGGGGTGGGGGAGGTGGCTGGTGGGGAGGTGGCGGGTGGCGGGGTGGCGGTGGGGTAGTGGGCGGGGAGGTGGTGGTGGACGGTGGGTGGTGGTGGGGGTGTGGTATGGTGGGGCGGCGGTGGGTGGTGGTGGGGCGGAGGTGGTGGTGGTGTGGCGGGGTGGTGGCTGGGTTTGGTGGGGAGGGGAGGGGTGGTGGCCGGGCGGAGGTGGCGGTGGGGGCGGTGGTGGCGGTGATGGCGGTGGTAGTGACGGAGGTGGTGGCTGCGGAGGTGGCGGTGGTGGCGGTGGTGGCGGTGTTGGTGGTGGTAGTGGCGGAGGTGGTGGCTGCGGCGGCGGAGGTGGCGGAGGTGGCGGTGGTGGCGGTGGTGGCGGTGGTAGTGGCGGAGGTGGTGGCTGCGGAGGTGGCGGTGGTGGCGGTGATGGCGGTGGTAGTGGCGGAGGTGGTGGCTGCAGAGGTGGCGGTGATGGCGGTGGTAGTGGCGGAGGTGGTGGGTGGCTGGTAGTGTGGGGTGTGGGGTGGTGTGGGGGGGGTGGTGGTGTAGGTGGTGGTGGCGGCGGAGGTGGTGTTGTGGAGGTGGTGGTGGTGGTGGTGGCGGTGGTGGCGGTGGTGGCGGTGATGGCGGTGGTAGTGGCGGAGGTGGTGGCTGCGGAGGTGGCGGTGGTGGCGGTGGTAGTGGCGGAGGTGGCGGTGGCGGTGGTGGGGCGGTGGTAGTGGCGGAGGTGGTGGAGGTGGCGGTGGTGGCGGAGGTGGCGGGGGCATTGCCTTATATTCACTTTTACAGTGCGTAAATAAACGATCTGCACTTTTCGGGCCTCAAGGGTTTCGAGCAGCGAAAAAGAAAACAGATACTTCACGTCGTCCTCCCTCGGGAAAGCAACTGTTTGTTTTTAAATATTATGTAACTGAGGATTTTTCAAAAAGATGGAAACAAATGAGAATTTAAGATATGAAAAAGATCAACCCTCAAGGACTCTCTCCGTCACCTTCCGGTGCACAGCTATTCCCTTCCAAAACTGACAGCTTTTCCTTTTAACAAAAAAGGCGGCTAAACTTCTGATTACATTGAGCTCTGTAAACACTGGGCAATGGGGGGGGAAGGGGAGGGGCCAGAAAAGGGGCTCCTCTAGAATTCATCCCTTTTCTTGCCCTGCACAATGAGGCACAAAGTCCTGCAAGTACAGCACAAGGGGTAACACTCTTATAAGAATGCATGGAAAATTGTAACACTTCTATATACAGTGCTCTGTAAAGTTACAATAACCTCAAGCTCCAGTACAATACATTCAATATAATAATTTAACATAATTAAATAATTCATTTTACAATATCTTTACTGGAAAATGTTTTAAAGTGGTTTTACTAAACAAGGGCCCCAAAACTGACCACCAATTGTCATGAAAATTTTTTACTTTTTCAAAAACACAGCCCGACCCAAATGTACAGGGCATGCCCTGTACTGCTCTTAATGTATTATGAGGTGCATAAGGGATTGGAGGTCTAAGCGCCTCTCTACAGCACAGTGCGTACTACATTCCTTACTGCCCACCTGTATTAGTGAGGTACAGCAGTGATTGGTGGGCTATCACCTCCCTACAGTAAGTGTGGACACACGTCCCGTACTGCTCTTACATGTATTTGTGAGGGGCATGCATGATTGGGGATCTATAGCACCTCCCTACAGTACAGTGTGGTACTCAAGCCTGTACGTCTCTTACAATGTTTTTCAGTGAGGGCAGCAGTGAAAAGGGTGGTCATAGCCCTCTCTACCGTACTCGGTACTATTTCCTGTACTGTTTACATGTATTAGTGAGGTACATGCAGTGATTGGTGGGCTTACCCTCTCTACAGACGTGCAGTCTACATGTCCTGTACTCTCTTACATTATTAGTAGGACTGCAGTGATTGGGGGTCATACACCTCTCTAAGTACAGTCAGTATACATGTCCTTTAAGCTCTTTTCATGTATTAGGGGAGGTCCATGCAGTGATTTTGGGGGTCTATAGCCCTCTCTACATAAACATTTGTGGGACTAGATGTCCCCGTATGCTCTCACCTTATTAGTGAGGTCAGCAGTGATTGTGGGCTATAGCACCTCCCTACGTAAATGTGGTATACACGTTCCTGTAACGCTCTTACAGATTAGTGAGATGATGCAGTGATTGTGGTCTATCCCCTCTCCGTAATCGTACTCCATGTCCCGTACGCTCTTACATGTATTAGTGAGATGCATGCAGTGATTGTGGTTTTTATAGCCCCTCTTACAGTAAATTGGTACACATGTCCCCTACTGCTCTTTTCAGGTATTAGTAAGGTGCATGCAGTGATTGGAGGGCTATACTCCTCCTCAGTACAGTGCGGATACATGCCTGTATGCTCTTACATGTATTAGTTTAGTGCATGCAGTGATTGGTGTTATAGCACCCTCACAGCACGCAAAAATTGGGGGTTATAGCGCCTCCCTACATACATTGGTACTACATGTCCTGACTGTTTACATTGTATTAGTGAGGTCCTTGCATGATTTCGGTCATAGGGCCTCTCTACAGTACAGTGCGGGACTACATGTCCTTTTTGCTCTAATGTATTAGTAAGGTGCATGCATTGATTGCGGGCTATAGCCCCTTCAGACAGTGCGGACACAGTCCCTTTCTGCTTTACAGTTTATGAGGTGCTGCAGTATTTGGGGGGTCTATACATCTTTCAGAAAATCAGTAATTGGAGGTCTATAGGCCTCCCTACATACATTTTTGTACTACATTTCCCTTTCGCTCTTCCCTGTATTAGTGAGGTCCATGCAGTGATTGGCGGGGCTATGCCCTCTCTCGTACAGGGGTATAATGTCCTGTACTCTCTTACTGTATTAGGGGGTCCATGCAGTGATTGGCGGTCTATAGCCCTCCCCAGTACAGTGTGGGGGATAAATGTTTTTATGTTTACATGTTTTTAGTGGGACAAAGCAGTGATTGGGGTCTATAGTTTTTAGTAAGGGCTAAATAATGTTTACTGCTCTTTTCATTATTTTTGAGGTGCATGAGTGATTGGGGTTTTATAAAAAAACCCCCTCTACAGCACATCATAATTGGAGTCTAAGCCCTCCTACAGTACAGGGGGTACTACATTCCTGTACGCTCTTACATGTATTAGGGGGGTCCTCATGTTGGGGGTCAAAAAAAGGTTTGAAAAGTTGGTATAATGTTGTATTTTAATTAATATTTGGGTGGATTTATGGGGGTTTTAGATTTATAATCAGGGGATTTTCCCTTCCGTCGTTTACATAATTTTGTGATCTGATTGGGGGTTATAAACCTCCTTTAAATAATGCTTTAAGCCTTACTTCTTAAGAAATTTAAGGGAAACGGATTGGGTTTATGGCCCCCCCCTTTAAATAACAGTGCGTTTTCATTTTTAAAGTAAATAAATTTGGGTGCATGATGATTTTCGGCTTACCCTCTCTACATACAGTGCTACTAATGTTTGTCTTCAACTTTATTATGATGCATGCAGTGATTGGGGTCTTCCCTTCTAAGTAAGTGCGGGGGTTTCATGTTTTTTGTACTGCTTTACATTATTTGAGGTGCATGCAGTGATTGGGGGGCTATAGCACCCCTCTACAGTACAGTGGGGGTCACATTTTCCTACTCCTTACATTATTAGTGATGATGCAGGTTTGGGTCTATAGCCCTCTCTACAGTAATGCGGGCTACATTCCTGTACGCTCTTCATGATTAGTGAGGGGCATGCAGTAAAAAAAATTTTGGCGGTCTATAAAGGGAAAAGGGGCCTTCTTAAATAAGGGCGCGGTTGGGTTCTTACCCCCAGTCTGGGTTTCCAAAGGGGTCTTTTACATGTATTAGGAGGTGCATGCGTAATTGGGCCATAGCCCCTCCCCAAGTACAGGTGGGATACATGTCCTGTACTGCTCTTACATGTATTATGAGGGGATCAGTGATTGGGGTTTATTGCCCCTCTAAGTACAGTGGGTACTCATGGCCCGTACTGCTCTTACATGTATTAGTGAGGGGCATGCAGGGATTGGCGCATAGCGCCTCCTACAGTACAGTGGTCTACATGTCCTTTTCTGCTCTTACATGTATAAAGGGGGTGCATGCATGATTGGGGTTTAAGCCCTCCCCACGTAAAATTTTGGTTTCTACATGTCTGTATGCTCTTTTCATGATTATAGGTGATCAGTGTTGGTGTCTATAGCCCTCTCTACAGTACAGTGCGTATTCATGTCCTGTACTGCTCTTTCAGTTAATGATTGAAAGCAGTGGTTGGTGGGTCCCCTCTACATACGTCGTACTCATGTCCTTCTGTCTTTTTATTATTTGAGGTGCATGCATATTTGGGGTCTATTTAAACCCCTTACAGTACAGTGCGGTACTAGATGTCCGTACTGCTCTTACTTATTTGGGTGAATGCATGACTTGCATCTATAGCTCCTCTCTACAGTACAGTCGGGGACTACATTCCCGTACTGTCTTACATGTATTAGTGGGGGTCATGCATGGATTTTGTGATCTTTAAAACACCTTCCCACATACAGTCGGTACTAAATGCCTTACTGCTCTTACATGTATTTGTGAGGTGCTTTCATGATTGGGGGTTTTAGTAGCTCCTTTTCTACAGTACATCTACTACATGTCCTGTACTCTCTTAATGTTTGTTAAAGGGGGGGTGCAGTGATTGGCGGTCTATCCCTCCCTACAGTACTGCGGTTCTACATGTCCTTACGCTCTTACATGAATTAGGGGCATGCAGTGATGGCGTTATAGCGCCTCTCTACAGTACGTGCGTACTACATGTCCTGTACTCTCTTTCATGTATTGTGAGGGACAAGCATGTTTTGGGGGTCTTGCGCCTCTCTACAGTTACAGTGCAGTTACATGTCCCGACTTCCTAACATGAATTAGTGAGGGGCATGCAGTGATTCGGGCTAACGCCCTCCACATACAGTGCTATTACATTCCCTTTCTTTCTTTACATTATTATGATGCATGCATGATGGGATCATCGCCCCTCTACATACTGTGGGTATTACATTTCGTACTGCTCTTACATGTATTAATGGGGGCATGCAGTATTGGGGTCTTACGCCCCTTTTACAGTACATGCAGACTTTCAATTCCTGTAGCTCTTACGTGTATTTGGAGGTGCTGTAGTGTTGTGGGGCTATAGCCCTCTCTAATACAGTGCTTACACATGTCCTTACTGCTCTTTCTTTTATTTTAAAGAGGTAAGGGAGTAATTTAGGGCTATAGCCCTCATGTACAGTACTGTACTACATTCCGTATTCTTTCATGTATTATGAGGGGCATGCAGTGATTTGGGCTATAGCTCTTCTACGTACAGTGCGGTTTCTACATGTCCGGGACTGCTCTTACATTTTTATTAGTGAGGTGCATTCCCAGTGATTGGAGGTCTATAGCGCCTCTTACATTTTACGTGCAGTACTACATGTCCTGTACTGTTTCTTAAAATTTTTAGTGAGGTGCATGCAGTGATTGGTGGTCTATAGCACCTCTAAGTCCCAGTCCCGGTTTTATAATGTCCTGTACTGCTCTTACATGTATTAGTGAGGGGCATGCAGTGATTGGTGGTCTATAGCAAAGCTCTACAGTACAGTGCGGTACTACATGTCCTGAACTGCACATTCTGGAGCTTCGAAACCAATGATCAGTTTTCCATAGAGTTATGTTGTCAACATACAACGGTCGCCTTTAGAAAAAAAGAAAAAAAAAAAAAGTTAAAAAAAATATTGAAAAAAATTTGTTTAAAAAGTTATTTTAAAAAAATTAAAAAATTTAAAAAAAAATTTTAAAAAAAATTAAAAAAAAAAAAGTTTAATTTTTTTTTTTTTTTTTTTTTCACCTAGAAAAGTACTTGAAGCAGTTAATGATGTCTTGTTAAATTTTTTCTTTTTTTTTCCCCCCTTTTTTTTTAAACCTGCTCTGACAGGTCTCGGTGATTGGGATCTCTCGTGTGTGACCTTTATTGATCACTAGAGGGAAGGGACCTGCACTGTAATGAACGATGAAGGCCTCTTTGCTTCTCTTGGCTTCACATGGAAACTCCCATGAGCGAAAGTGACAAAGCTTTACAGCCTCATTTATATCATCACCCCCAACCAATAATGTCCTGTGACATGTTCTAGTTCCTGAGGTTGAAACAAGTGTCCATCAAATTTGTGCTGACCTTGTGCTTTTTAAAGGCAGTTGTAGCCAATTGTGCCTCATAGCAAAAATGTTTTCCCCCCCCCCTTGGCCTTTTTGTCCTTATGTTGGATATATTTTGGTTTTTCTTTTAATGGGGTTCTTTTTTTAAAAAATTTTTTTGGTTTTTAAAAAAATTGTAGGAAAAGGTCATAAAGACTATTACCCAAATACATTGTGTTCTGATTTTGTTTCCCTTTCAGATTTTGAGCAGTTCTTATCTCCTGTTGTGTAAAAAAGGGGGTTTTTCCCTAACGAGGGAAATTTTTTTGACGGGGGGATTCCCCAAAAATTTGGTTTTTTGTAATCACTTTTCTAAATATGTTTTGATTGAAAAAAGGGGGAAGCCTCTGAGGCTACGGGCCCTGATTTTACTTTGCCTTAGTTTCCTGACTTTTTTACTTTTGCTATGCCCAGGAGTGATCTGGCAGTTTTGTTTGCACTTCTTATCTGATGGGGGGGAAAAACTGAACGGGGGTTTTTAAGGGACGGGGGGAGAAAGATTTGTATTTTTGCATAGGGGAAATCCACTTTTTGAAATTTTAAATTTTCTGAGTAAAATTCCCTGATCCTGCTCGGGTCCTCCTCCCTCTGAAAGCTTTCCTGAAGGAATGAATAAAGGGCTCCCCTCCCTGGCTTATTTTCTTTTCCTGAGAAAATTTAAGAGGGAAAAATTTAAAAAGAAATTATAGCTTGTGTACAAACAGTTACCCTTGTGGATTACCCAAAAAACCAAGTTTATAAAACTACAGGGGGATGAGTATCGGGGAGGTGCATGGGAGGGGGAAAGCACAGAAACACAACGCCCCTTTTTTTTAAGCCTCAAGGGGGGAGTTTTTCAGCCTGTTAGGAAAGGAAATCACTTTTTGGAAAAACCCCCTTTAAAAGTAACCAATCCCTCTCTCTGTTCTAGCAGGGGCCAAGCTGGTGACGTCCTTCTTGCTGTGTTTTTATCAGCGGTAAAGAACTTTTTTTTTTTAAAACTTAAAATTTTTAAATTTTTTGAGCCTGAAAGCCTTTTGAAAGGGTTTAATTTTTCGGGGCTTTAATTTTTTTGTAATTTATTGGGTATATACTCATTTGAACTCATCACGAGTCCTTTGTTTGAATATTTGTTTTGGCTGCTTTGCTATTATATAACTAGTTCCCCCAGCTCAATTGTTTAATTTTTTAAACCCTTAGGATGAAAAAGTGGGGAAGTACAAAAATATATACCTTTACAGGGAGAGATATTTGGGCTCTTGTTTTTCCTCTACATAAACAAAAATTTTTGGTTTGAAAGTAGGTTGGGAAAGAGCAAAAATGTTAATTAAACTTTTTGGTTTGCGATGGGGCGGGGGCGTTAATTTTTTGGGTTTAAAGGTGTTGCTTGCTGGAAGGGGAATGTCATTTTGGAGAAGGTAAGGTTGGAACTTTGCCCTTTTGGGGACTGGTTCAGGTCATAAGGCAGATAGCCTTGCTCCGTGTAGCCAAGAGAAGTCAGCTAATGCATCTCTGCAGACCACTCTCTGGCTACTCAGCCCAGGTGGGGAGCACAAGATTATTATATTGAGGACAAAGCTGTAGTTGCTTTTTGGCATGAAAAAAAAGCAGTTTTCTAATGGCAAAACCCATAAAATTTTTTTTCCCATTTTTTTTGGGACTTCTTTTTGTGTTTTACCTTTTGTACAAAAACTCCACATAAACATAGTGGGAAGTAAAATGTTTGCTCATGGACTTTTTTTCCCCCTCTGTAGTTAAATACAGATAATTTAGGGCCCCCTGTTGTGTTTTAGAGATAGTTATATGCCCTTTTGTAGTGATTAGAGTAGATTTATGCCCCTCTGTAGTCAATACAGATAGATATATCCCCCTCTTAGTATTACGGATAGATTTATCCCCCCTGTGCCCATTAGAGATAGATATAGGGCCCCCTTTTAGTACTACAGATAGATATATCCCCCCTCTGTAGTCATTCCCGATGATATATGCCCCCTTGTAGGGATTAGACTTGGGAATTTTTCCCCCCTGTAGTCATTAGAGAGTTATTTGCCCTCTTTTGTACTTTTTATTATATATTATATATTTATATATATATATATATATATATATAAAATATTATATTATCCCCCCCTGTAGTCATTAGATATAGATTTATCCCCCCCTGTAGTCCTCCAGATAGTATATCCCCTCGGTAGTCTTTACAGATAGATATATGCCCCCTGTATTCATTAGAGTTTAGATTTTTTGCCCCCGGGAAATCATTAGAGATAGATTATCCCCCCTGTGTCATTAGAGATGGGGATTAAATACCCCCTTATTCTTTTGAGTTAAAATTATTGCCCCCTGTAGTCATTAAAAGATAGACTTTCCCCCCTGAAAAGTAATTAGAGATAGATATTTCCCCCTTTGTAGTCATTACAGATAGATAAAATTCCCCCCTTTGTAGTCATTAGAGTTAGATATATCCCCCCCTGTTGTCATTCAGTAGATATATGCCCCTTGTGGGTCTTTCCCAGTTGATATATCCCCCTGTTGTCAAATATAGTAGTTATTTTGCCCCCTGAAAGTAAATTTACAGTTAGATTTATCCCCCCTGTAGCCATTTAATTTATAATTATGCCCCCTGTAGAAAGAAAAGGGATAGATGTTTCCCCCCCTGTAGTCATTAAAAATTTGATTTATGCCCCGTAGCCCATTTACATAAAAGATATTTGCCCCCCTTTTTAGTAAGAAAAGATAGTTTTTTGCCCCTGTATTTCTTTAGGGATGGGATATATGCCCCTTGTAGTAATTGGGATTTAGAAAATATGCCCCTGTATTTTCATTAGAGATAGATATATGCCCCTGTAGTCATTGGAAGATATTTGCCCCCTTTGTATTTCATTAGAGAAAAATTTTCCCCCTTTTAGTCATTGAGATAGATATAGGGCCCCCTGTAGCATTAGAGATAAAATTTTGCCCCCTGTAGTCAGGGGATAGATATATGCCCCTGTGTCAGAGATAGTATATGCCCCCTGTAATCTTTTAAAATTAGATATATTCCCCCTTTAGTCATTAGAGTTTAAATATATCCCCCGGTGTTGGGTATTAGAGATAGATATATGCCCCCTGTAGTAAAGAGGATATTTCCCCCTGTATTTCATTGAGATAGATTTATCCCCTTAAAGGTCTTTAGAGATTTATATCCCCCCTGTAGTCATTAGAGAGATATGTGGCTCCTGTAGTTTTGGAGATAGATATTTTCCCCCCTGTAGAAAATTGAGTTTTAATTTTCCCCCTGTGGGCATTAGGGATAGAAAATGCCCCCAACTCTAGTCTTTACAGTTAGACTTATGCCCCTGAAAGTCATTAGAGATAGTTATACCCCCCTTGAAAGTATTACAGATAGATATATCCCCCTTTTAGTTTTACAGATTGTTTTTAGGGCCCACTGTAGTCATTAGGGTTAGATTTATCCCCCAATGTGGGCCTTTTGAGATAGACAATCCCCCCAGTATTTCATTAGAAAATAGTTATATCCCCCCTGTATCTTTTGGGAGCATATGTCCCCTGTATCTTTAGAGGATTTATCCCCCCTGTATTTTTTTAAAGGGAAAGGGGGGCACCTGTAGTTTTTTGATTTAGCCCTTATGCCCCCTGTATTTCTTTGAGTAAAATTTTTTAATGCCCCCTTTTTGTCTTTGATATAGATAAAATCCCCCCCTGTAGTCAAAACAGAAAATTTATTTTTGGCCCCTTTTTTCATTAGGGAAGTTTTATGACCCGGTTGTTGGAGTGAATTTTATGGCCCCTGTTTCTTTGAGTTTGTTTTATGGCCCCTGTGGGTCATTAGAGATAGTTATATGGCCCCCTGTAGTCTTTGGATAGATTTTTTCCCCGGGGGTAGTCTTTAGGTTAGAAATATGGCCCCCTGTATTTAATTAGATATAGAATATGCCCCCTGTAGTCTTTTGAGATAGTATATGGCCCCGGTAGTCATTGGAAATAGATTATGCCCCCGGTAGTTTTGAGTTTGGATTTTAGGGCCCCTGTAGTCTTTAAAGAATAGACTTTATCCCCCCTGTGGGCTTTTAGAAAATGATAATGCCCTTTTGTATTTCTTAGAGATAGATATATCCCCCCAAGTAGTCATTACAAAAGATATATGGCCCTGTAGTATTACAGTTTAGATTTTTGGGGCCCCTTTTTGGGTCTTTAAGATAGATTTATGCCCCCAGTAAAAAAAAAAAAAAGTTACTCCCCTTTTCCCCCCATCCCCTCAGACCCAAACGGGGCCCCAGGAGCCGGAGCCCGGGGTGGGCCCCAGGGCGCAGGGGGGGGTGTTTGACCCCTTTTGCAAAAAAATTACAGCAGAAAACCAATTTTTTTTTTCCCCCGGGCCCGGTTTTTATGCAAGAAAATTTTTTTCCCAAAGGCCCAGTGGAGGGGGGGGGTTTATCGGGGGCTTTGGTTGTTGGGGGCCCGGGGTTATTAGAGGGTTGGATGTTTAGGTTTCCCACACAAAAAAACCCCAAAAATTAAACTGTTACTGTTTTCATTTGGGGGTTATAGTTTTTTTTATTGCGATGTAAGTCGGGTGGGTTAGAATGTTTTAAAAGAAAGTCATTAGAGTTAGATTTTATCCCAAACTGTAGTCTTACAGAAAATATTTTGGCCCAGTTTTCATTAGATTGATATATGCCCACTTTTGTCATTAGAGATATTATATGCCCCCCTGTATTTTCATTAGGAGAGTATATGCCCCCTGTAGTCATTAGAGAGGTTATATGCCCCCTGTAGTCTTTAGTTTATGCCCCCTGTATCTTTAGAATAGTTTATATGCCCCCTGTAGTATTGGGATATTGTCCACTGTGGGTCATTAGATATGATATATGCCCCCTGTGAAATTAGATATATGCCCCCTGTGGGTCTTTTTAGAGAATATATCTCCCCCTTTTTTTTAGTAATTAGATTATAAAATATATGTCCCCTGTTTTTCATTGAGATAGATATATCCCCCCAGTAGTCTTTAAAGGAGATATATGTCCCCGGTAGTTTTAAAGATATAGATTTTATGTCCCCTGAAAACATTAGAGTTTAGATTTTTTGGCCCCCAGTAGTCATTACGGGATAGATTTATGCCCCTTGTAGTTCTTATAGTTAGATATTTTCCCCCCTGTTTTCATTACAGATAGATATTTGTCCCTGTAGTCATTAGATATAGAATATGCCCCCTGTAGTCTTAGAAAATAAGATAACCCCCCAGTGTCTTTAAAGATGATATATCCCCCCAGTAGTTTTACAGATAGATTTTCCCCCCAGTAGTCTTACAGATAAAAAATATCCCCCTTTTGAAAGTCACTGCTTTATGGGGGGTTTCCCCCTTTTTGTAAAATTTTGGGGGGGGAGATAAAATTTATGCCCCTTGAAAGCCCATTAGAGATGGGATATTTTGCCCCCTTTTTATCATTAGAGTTTGATATTTTTCCCCTGAAAGTCATTAGAGATAGATATATGCCCCAAGTAGTAAATAGAGATAGATATATGCCCCCAGAAAGTAAATTAGAGATAGTTTATATCCCCCTTGTGTCACAGCAAAAATATATATCCCCCCTGCATTTCATTAGTTTAAAAAAATATACGCCCTTTTGTATTTATTAGAGAAGATATATGCCCCCTGCAGTCTTTTAGATATAAATTTGGGCCCCCTTTGGAAGTCATTGAGATAGATATTTTGCCCTCTGTAGTCTTTAAACAGATAGATATATGCCCCCTGTAGTCATCAGATATATATATATATTTATTTAATATTTATATATATATATTATATATTATATATATTTTAATATATATATCCCCCTGTAGACATTACAGATAGATTTATCCCCTTTTATCGTACAGATAGATTTGCCCCGATTAGTCATTACAAAATAGATATATGCCCCTGTGTCATTTCAGATAGATTATGCCCCTTGTAGTAGTAAAATTGGGATATATCCCCCCTGTAGTCATTGGAGATAAAAATTATCCCCCCTGAAATCTTTGAGATTAAAATTTTCCCCCGTAGTCATTAGGGGATAAAATAATCCCCCTTGTAGTCTTACAGATAAAAATTTTTCCCCCGGGTATTTCATTAGAGATATACACTCACCGGCCACTTTATTGGTACACCTGTCCAACTGCTCTTTAAACCCATTTAAATTTAAAAAATCACCCCAATCACATGGCGGCCCAAAAAATTTCATTTAGGCCCTTTTTAGACAAAGGTCAAGACAATCTCCTGCGTTCAAACCGAGCATCCCCGTATGGGGGAAAAAAAGGGGGGTTTGAGTGCCTTTGGAACCCTGGCATGGTTTTTTGGTGCCAGATTTTGGGTGGTCGGGGTATTCAGAAATGCTGATTCCTGGGATTTTCACGACAACCATCTCTAGGGGTTTTCAGGAATGGTCCGAAAAAAAAAAAAAAACATCCCGTGAGCGGGAGTTTCCCGTTGGGCGGGGAAAAGCCTTGGTTTATTTCCAGAGGTCAAAAGGGGAATGGGCAGAAATGGTTCGAGTGATAGAAAGGCAAACCCGTGACTCAAATAGCCCCCCTTTTTCAACCAAAAGGGAGGCAGAAGAGCATCTCTGAAAGCACGTACGGCGAACTTTGAGGCAGAGGGCCCACGGGAGCAGAAAACCACACCCGGGGGCCCCCTCCTTTTCCCGCTAAGAAAAAGGAAAAAAAAGGGGTCCAATTTCCCAAAACTCATCGGAAAATTTTGGGCAGTAGAAGATTGGAAAAAAAAATCCGGGCTTTTCCCCGGGTCGGGTTTAGTCTTTGGTTTTCTGCTGCGGAAAATTGGAAAGGTAGGGTCAGGGAAATTTTGGGGTAACAACATGGGAAAACGGGATCCAATTTCCCGCCTTTTTATCAAAAGGTTTAGGCTGGGGGGTGGTTTGGGGCATGGTGTGGGGAATATTTTCTTGGCAAATTTTGGGCCCCCTTTTGGTTTCCAAAATTTAGCAAACGGTTTTCAACACCTTGTGGGAAACTATGCCACGAAAAATTTAGGCTTTAAGAAGGCAAAAAAAGGGTTTCCCAACCCCCTTTCTAGCATGGTGTACCTAATAAAAATGGCCGGGGAGTGTATATTCAACCCCGTGCATTTTCCCTAGATATATTCCCCCCGTAGTCATTAGGATGATTATTCCCCCTTTTAGTCATTACAGATAGATATATTCCCCCCGTAGCATTTAGAGATAGATATTTGACCCCCTTTGTAGTCATTGGGGATAGTTATTCCCCCTGTAGTCATTTGGGGATTGATATATTCCCCCTGTAGTCATTAGAGATATAGATGTCCTCAGTAGTCATTAGAGATATATGCCCTCGGAGTCATTTTCAGATTTGATATAATTTTCCCCCCTTTATTATTTGAGATAGAAAATTTTGCCCCCTGTAGGTTTATTAGAGATAGATTTTATGCCCCCTGTAGGCATTAAGATAGATATTGCCCCTTGTAGTATTACAATAAAAGTTTTCCCCTGTAGTCATTAGGGATTTGTTTTAGGCCCCCGTAGTTTTTACGATTGATATATGCTCCCGGGGGAGTAAATTTGAGATAAAAATATGCCCCCCATGTAGTTTTTAAATAGTATTGCCCCGGGAGTCATTAGGGAAAAGGGTATATGCCCCCCGTGTCATTAGGATAGACATATGCCCCCCGTTTGTAAAATTTTGATATAGATATATGCCCCGTGTAAATTTCAGGTTTGATTTTATGCCCCCCGTAAAAATTGAGAAAGGAAATTTTATGGGCCCCTGTAGTCCCCTTAGAGATAGATATAAAAGCCCAACCCGAAATCATTAGAGATTAGATATATGGCCCCTGTAGTAAAGAAAATTGATTAAAGCCCCCCAGTAGTCCCAATTTAGAAGATAAAAATAAAAATTTCCCCCTTTTAAAAATCATTAAAAGATAGAATATTTTTCCCCCCTGTAGTCCCTTAGAGGGTAGATATATTGGGCCCCCTGTATTTATTTTGGGTTTTAATTAAAAAAAGCCCCCCTGTATCATTAAAATAGATATATGGGGCCCCCAATTAAAACTTTTGAGATAGATATAAAAACCCCCCTGTAAATCATTTTGAGATATTTTATATGGCCCCTGTAAATTTATTAGAGATTTGATATTGGGCCCCCCGTAAAATCATTAGAGGATAGATAAAATGGGGCCCCTGTAATTTATTACAAAATAATATTTTGCCCCTGTAGTTTAACGGAAAAAATATATTTTCCCCCTAAGTCATTTGAAGGGAAAAGATATATGCCCCTGTGGGCAATTAAAAAAAGATATATTAAAACCCCCTGGAAAATCATTAGAGAAAAGAATTTTTTTTTCCCCCCTGTTTTCATTAAGATAGATGTAAACCCCCATAGTTCATTAGAGATAGATTATGCCCCCTGTAGGGATTAAGATAGAAAATATGCCCCCTGTATTTATTAGAAAATTTGATATATGGGCCCCTTGAAATTCCCTTAGGATACATATATGCCCCCTGGGATCATTAGAGATAGATATAATTCCCCCCTGTAGTCATTTTTTGATAGAAATATTTGCCCCCTGTATCATTAGAGATAGATTTATATCCCCCTGTAGTCATTTTGAGGTAATAATTGGGCCCCCTTTTAGTCATTAGAGAAAACAAATAAAGCCCCCCTGTATCATTACCCAATTTGATAAAATGCCCCTGTAACATAAGAGGGGAAAATATGGGGGGCCCCTGTAGTCCCCTTAGGGGGGATAGATAATTTTGCCCCCCTGAATTTTAATTTCCGATAGAAAATTTTTAAAGCCCCCCTGTAGTCATTAGAGGAAAAGAAAAATATTCCCCCCCCGGGAGCATTAGAGATAAAATAAAAATTCCCCCCTTCTCATTAAAGATAGAAATTAAAGCCCCCCTGTAGTCATTAGAGATAGATATATGGGCCCCCCTTGGTAGTTTTTTTTTTACTTTATAGGAAAAATTTTTTCCCCCTTGGGTTTTTTTTTCCCCCCTTTTTTTGAGATTAAAATAAAAATTTCCCCCTTAGTCAATAGAGAATTAAAAATATCCCCCCTGTAGTCATTACAGATAGATATATGGCCCCCATTAAATCAAAATTTCAAATAGGGTATATGCCTTCCCCAAAAATAGGCCCAAGGTTTTAAAAAAAAAAAAGTTACTCACCTTTTCCCCCCCCTTTCCCCTTCAGGGCCAACAATTCCCTCCCCCCCCGCTATGTGGGCACTGGGAAAAATCTGGGCCCGGGCCCCAACAATGGGGGCCCTGCAGATAAATGGGGAAAAATGCCCAGGGCTAAAGGGCAATGGACAGGGTTTGGGATCATTTGGGAGTTTCCAAGACCGTCGCTTGGGGACTCCTCCTCTAGACTACAGACAGAACTAAATAGTCAAAAAGCATGCAAAACCCCATTTTGGGGGGGGGGGAAAGGGGAATCACCAAAAAAACTAGATGGGCTTCCCCCAAAGATGGAAGAAATGGACAAGGCAGATGATGGCAAGAACCTGCTTGATAAAGACCTTATCAGGTCAAAACCTCAATTTTTTTTGGGGTTTTTGGAGAAAGTTAAAACATTAGGGGTTTCATATCATACGTGTCCATCAAGTTCAACGAAGGGTGGGGAACAGGTGGGTGAAGGGACGGAGACAAGGACTTAAAACCCAGCCTCCCAAATGGTGAATGCCCTGAAGGGCCCCCCAAAGGGAAGGTATATTTCCCATAAATTGTTTTTACATTTTCTAAAACCCCCTGGATGCTTTTCTCTTTTTCCCATGGATTTTGGGGGATCCATTCGCCCCCTGGATTTAGGGGGTTTTAGAACCAAATTTCACATTTAAGTCAAAGGGGTTTTGCTGGGTTTTAACCTCTATTTTTGTTGGGGCAAGAACCTGGTTGGCGGCAGAAGCTAGACAATAATAAATGATGATTGACCCTAAAAGCTGACTGTCCATGAATCTTTCCCTGGCACCAAAACCTCTCTATCCCTGAAACTAACCCTAACGATATAACTAAGCCTTAAAGGGGTTTTCTCACTACAATGATTAGCTTTTAACATGTTGGGATTGGTAACTGAAGATTTTTATAAAATACATTGCTCTTTTGATATTGACCTGGTCAGGAGATAAGAGAGACACATGTGTTTCTAGGTTGCCATCCATACCTCCCATCCTGATTAGACAGAGTGCAGAGAGTTATGTCACCATGGTCAGGAGATAAGAGAGATTTTATCTGCTCTGAGTGCACACAAGTGTCTCTAGGTTACCGTCCATATCTCCCTTCCTGATTAGACAGAGAGCAGGGAGTGATGTCACCATGGTCAGGAGATAAGAGAGAATCTATCTGCTCTGAGTGCAGACAAGTATTTCTAGGTTACCGTCCATGTCTCCCTTTCTGATTAGACAGAGTAGGGAGTGGTCACAAGATAAGAGAGACACAAGAGTCTCTAGGTTACCGTCCATATCTCCCTTCCTGATTAGCCAGAGAGTAGGGAATGACGTCACCACGGTAAGGAGATAAGAGAGATTTTATCTGCTCTGAGTGCACAAGTGTCTCTAGGTTACCGTCCATATCTCCCTTCCTGATTAGACAGAGAGCAGGGAGTGACGTCACCATGGTCAGGAGATAAGAGAGATTCTATCTGCTCTGAGTGCACACAGTGTCTCTAGGTTACCGTCCATATCTCCATTCCTGATTAGACAGAGCAGGAAGTGATGTCACTATGGTCAGGAGATAAGAGAGATTTTATCTGCTCTGAGTGCACACAAGTACTTAGGTTACCGTCACATCTCAACTCTTCCTGATTAGACCGAGACTAGGAAGTGATGTCACCATGGTCAGGAGATAAGAGAGTTCTATCTGCTCTGAGGCCAAAAGTTCTTATTTACCGTCCATTCCCCCTTTTGATTGGGACAAGTAGGGGTGGTCACAAGATAAGAGAGACACAAGATTTCCTGGTTTTCCGCCCATTCCCCCTTTCCTGATTAGCCAAGAGTGGGGAATACTCACCACGGTAAGGAGAATAAGAAAATTTTTACTGTCTAGTGCAAAGTGTCCTAGGTTACCCCATATCTCCCTTCCTGTTTTAGACAAGAGCAGGGGGAAAAGACTCCCCATGGTCAGAAGTAAGAAACACAAAGTGTCTCTAGGTTCCCGTCCATCCCTCCCTTCCTGATTGACAGGTGCGGGAAATGATGTACTAGGCAAGAGAGCGGGGGTTTTTTTCAAACAAGTTATACTAAAAAACTTTGATAACATTTTTTTTTTCACTCCTTCAAGCTCTGTAACTCTGTTTGCTCCTTTGTTTGTCTCTGGCACTTATGTCACTGTAACAGAATCAGCTACTTATAGAGGAGCTTAATATGCTAATTACTGCTATAGAACCACCCTTAGCCTGACTAAGAAGTGTGAGACTGAAGTTGTCTGTGACTCTCTAATACAACATGGAGACCCCTTTAACTTGTCCTGACACAGAAATTAGCTCTATGACCAGAGACTCTTTAAGCAGGGCACAACATAAAACCATGCAAAATAAAAACTAAAAGGCCACATATATGAAAACTATTCAGGTCTAAAACTCACTTTTTGGCCGTAGGTTACTATGGGCAAAAAAGTGAGTTTTAGACCAAAAGAGTTTTCATACATCTGGCCCTGAGATTCTGAAGGACGACCTGTCTGAAACGGAAGGTGTCGGTCATACTTCTCGAGCTCTGGCTGCCGGCAGCAATAATAATAATATAATTCGGAGGAGGCATTTAATTGGATAAGGAGTGGAACAAAGATAGATTCCACACCTGATTTAATCATCTCGACACTACAACAAATTAAGACAAAGGAAGTCTAGCGGAATAATAGATAAACTCTGAACGTAGAACAATCTCTCTGAACGAGCACTATAATCCACACTAGGTTACCTAACCTGGAAAGCTTTATAGAGAAGCTAGCAATTATTCAATCATCTCTAACGTGTTCATAGGTGTGCTACCTGGTCCACTGACCTGCCTTGAAAGATGTTTGAGGTGATTGCATAGCAACTGCCTCACAAAAGACCTAGTATGAAGATGAATTCCTGTCATACGTAACAGTAAAGAGGGAGCACAATTGTGCATAATGATGAAACTATGCTTTAATTGAAGCTATGTTTTATTTTTATCTGTTGAATAACAAACAATGTTGCGCTTCCCATTCAAGTCAAAGTCAAAATGAACCCAAATACAAGAACTTCAATTTAGGTCAGCCCCGAATTAACTTCAAACCAGCGCTCTTAAATTTCCCTCTAGGTATTACACAGGCTAAGTAAATATGCTCCATTAACTCTTGCAGGACCTGGAGGAAAGTTTATTAAAATTGGGGTTTTATTTGCCAGTGTAAATTAAAAGGGTTAGATAGTAAGATAAGGCAAATAGATTTACAGGTGCAGTATCTCACAAAAGTAAGTACACCCCTCAATTTTTTGCAAATATTGTATTATATCTCTACATTGGACAACAATGAAGATATGAAACTTTGTCACAATGTTGTAAAGCTTGTATCACAGTGTAAATTTGGTGTGTCCTCAAAATAACTCGGCTAACAAACAATACATGGAAACCTCTAAAGAAGCATTTATGCTATCTACAATACATGGAAAAAACTTTGAGATTCTTAGTTCACATGTTTTGATCAAAAAATGCTTAAGCCACCCCCGGCTTACAACGTGATCTCAAGTCGGGTGGTCCTACTCTATTTTTACCTCTCACTTGAGTCAACAGACTTCTTATTTGGGTCAACAGATCTCCATAACCCAGAGAGAAAAATAAAAAAAGCACCAACTTTGCACGCATACTGCACTGATCTAACAACCTGTGGAGGTGGGCGGGGTGCAAGAGACCAAAATGGAGACATCCATTCCTCCCTCTATAAATTAAAAAGAAAATATATGCCAAATGAACATATAGTTTGCACAAAAAACATTCTGAAAAACACAATGTGAACCCGGGTGCCACTGGCAGGGTTGCGGCACATATATCTATACACGCATTCCAATACCAGTGGCACACCATCAGCTAAAAGGGCTATACAATACATGGAAACCTCTAAAGAAGCATTTATGCTATCTACAATACATGAAAAAAAACTTTGAGATTCTTAGTTCACACATTTTGATCAAAAAATGCTTAAGCCACCCCCGGCTTACAACGGGATCTCAAGGCCGGTGGTCCTACTCAGGTTGTTATATCAGTGCAGTATGCTTGTGAGGTTGGTGCATTTTTTATTTTTCTCTCTGGATTATGGAGATCTGTGGACCAGGAGGGCTCCTGTGTGCGGGCGGCGCCCGCCGATGTCTCTGACTGCGCGGCCGTTTCACAGCGGCCGCGCAGTCAGAGTCGGGGAGGAGGCAGGACGGATCATTCCCATCCTGTCTCCTCCCCTGTATGTACGGCGCTCACCGAGCACCGTACATACACCTGAGCGTTGCAGGGGGAGTGATGCGCCGCTTTCATCACTCCCCTGTGACGCTGGGATCCCTAAGCCGGCAGGTCTGCCGGGCCCAGGAGGTCCCGGCCCCGCGAGAGCGGCGTAAGCAGCGTGATGACATCACGCTGCTTACACCGCTCTCAAAATGCAGGACCAGGACGCGCGGACCGTGCCTCATTAGGTAATAGGTTTTTTTATTTTATTTTTATTAGGTAAGGGGGCATGACACTGGCTACAGGGGGCATATATGGCTAAGGGGGCATGACACTGGCTACAGGGGGCATATATGGCTACAGGGGGCAAGACACTGGCTACAAGGGGGCATATATGGCTACAGAGGGCAAGACACTGGCTACAGGGGGCATATATGGATAAGAGGGCTTGACACTGGCTACAGGGGTCAAATAGGGCTAAGGGGGCAAGACACTGGCTACAGGGCGAATATATGGCTACAGGATGCAAGACTGGCTACTGGGGGCATATATGGCTAAGGGGGCAAGACACTGGCTACAGGGGGCATATATGGCTACAGGGGGCAAGACAAATGCAACAGGGGGCATATATGGCTACAGGGGGCAAGACACTGGCTACAGGGGGCATATATGGCTAAGGGGCAAGACACTGGCTACAGGGGGCATATATGGCTACAGGGGGCAAGACACTGGCTACAGGGGGCATATATGGCTACAGGGGGCAAGACACTGGCTACAGGGGGCATATATGCTAAGGGGGCAATACACTGGCAAACAGGCGCATATATGGCTACAGATGCAAGACTGCTACAGGGGGCATTATGGCTAGGGGAAAGACACTGGCTAAGGGGGGGCATTATGGCTCAGGGGGAAGACACTGGCTACGGGGGGCATATATGGCTACAGGGGCAAGAATGGCTAAGGGGCTATAGGGCAAAGGGGGGAAAGACACTGGTAAAAGGGGGCTTTTTTAATTTAAAAATTTAATAATAACCCTTTTTTTTAAATATGCGCCAACATTTTCCCAACGCATTTTTCCCAATTTTTAGGGGGGTGTCCCTACGGGCCCCATTACCATTAAAGTACTTAAAAATGAGACAGAGGTGTAAAGGGCCCCCCTGTGTGGGGATTTTTAACAATCTATTAGGGTGTAAGGGTAAAACATCGGTAAAAAGGGGGGCCCAAAGTTTACAATGGTGGGCCCAAATGTTTCAAAAAATTAGGGGGTGGTTTTTACTGAAAAAGGGAAATGAACCTCCCCACCAGGTGTAATTTTATATACAGATAAGAGCCTTTTGAGTGCCCAAGTGAAAGGGGAGGGGACGGGTTTGGGGTTTGATAGCAGTTGGGGATCTTGGGGGGGCCGGGACGAGGATGTTTTTTTCGGGCCCTCTTAAAACTGGGGAGAGTTCTGAGTGTGCCTGTTCGCCGGGGGGTTAGCATTTTCCCAAGAAAATTTGGGGTTTGCCGCACATGTGAAATCTTTGAGCCGGGCTGGGAGGTTGGATGATTGATGAGTTGTAACCTGATATCGCAGAGGGGGAGAGAGGGGGGTAGGTGGTAGACAGAGAGGGAGGGAGGAGATGTGAAGGGGGGGGGGGGCAGCGTGGGGAAAGGGGTTTTAAAAATGGGGTGGGTGGTGATTTTATGTTGTATTCTGTACTAAAATAGGTGGGCCAGTGCAGTGACTGACAGGGGGGGTAGGGCATCAGTATAGCGGCTGGAGAGAAAGACGGGCCGGGCTGTGAAATTTTGGGGGGGGGGGGGGGAAAAAGGGGGGGGGAGATTTTTGCAGGAGGGGGGGAACGATAAGAAAGGGAGTTGCAGTGGGTCAAGACGGGGAATGAATAAGAGCAGTAATGAGATTTTGGGTTTGTTTCCCACATCGAGAAACGGAGGGATTCTGGGATGTTCTTGAGGTGCAGGTGCAGGAGCGGGCAAGGGTTTGGGATAGGGGGGGAGGGGTCGACCCAGAGTTTTAGTTTTAAACCCCCGACGCGGGCCTGCCCCCCTCGGATTTATGGGGGTGCCACCCGGGAGAGAAAAAAGGGAAGGGAAAGGTCTGTTAGTAGATTTTGGGGGATAAACCTTGAAGTTCATTTTTAGTGAGGTTTAGTTTAAGATACGGGGGGGGGACTTGATGTCAAAAGACAGCGGGACAGGCGGGTCCCTGGTGTTTTGTAGCAAGGCGGGAGTGAGTCTCGGGGGAGGTGTAAAAATTGGGTGTCATCGGGCGTAGAGATGGTCTGGAAGCCAAATTTTGCTGAGGGTTTTTTTTCCAATGGGGGGCTTTTTATAGTTTGGGTAAAAGGGAGAGGACCTAGAACTGTTCCCTGGGAAATTCCAACAGCAAGGGGGAAGAGGAGAGGGGTAAACCCAAAAAACGGGGACACAAAGGGAAACCCCCGGTCAGGAGGAAAGGACGGGGAACCAAGCGGGGGAGGGGTTTGCCCTGGAGGCCAATGGTGTGAAAATGTGGGGGAAAAGTTGGTGATCCAAAAGGGGTTCAAAACCGCTGCAGAGAAAAAATCCAAAAAGAAGCAACAATGGTAGTTACCCTGAGATTTTTTTTTTGGTTTTGGAGATCTTTTGGGACTTTAATAAGGCAGTTTCCGTGGAGTGTGGGGTTTGGGAAAAACCTGATTCCCAGAGGGGCCCAAGAAGAGAGTTAGGGGGGAGAAAAATAGCGGATTAGGCGAGGTAGGCCCAACTTTCCCAGGAGTTTGGAAAAATGAAGGGCGGGTTTGGGAGACTGGTGGGTTTAGTTACAGCCACGGGAGGGGCCCCAGAGAGGGTTTTTTTAGAAAAGGGGTTTATGATGGCGTGTTTAAACGAGGTTTAAAAGACCCCAGTGGAAAAGGAGAGAGGTTACGATGGGCAGAAAGGGGTGAGAGAGGACAGCTGGGGGGTAAAAGGGAAACGAAGGGGGGGTTTGGAAATTGGGGTCATAGAGCAGGTGGTGGGGCCCAGCGAAGGAAAAACCCTGGCACTTCTTCTTCTGTTTTGGGTCAAGGGCTGAGGCAGATAGGGGGACTGCCGGAGGGGACGGAGGGGGGTTTTTCTTGAGGATGAAAATTGCGGGGTTTTGCCGGATATGTCTATTTTGTTTTAAAAGTGGGGGCCAGGTCTTAGGGGGGGAGGGGAAGGTTTTCAAAGAGGGGGGTTTTGGGGTTTGGTTGTGTAGTTTTGGAGATGAGGGGGGTTTGAAATTTTTTTTGTTTGGCGTTTGGGGAAGGGGCCGTGTGGGTAAGCCCTGAGCATAAATTTTGAAAGTGGAAAAAAAATTGCGGGTTTAGTTTTGGGACTTTCTCCAAAAGCCGCCCCAGCAAAACCGGGGAACATCGCTGGAAAAAAACGGGGTTCTGGGGGGTTTTGTCCCAAGGCTGCGGGCGTCTGACTCTGGGGGTTTTGGGGTGCTGAGAGGTCCCAAAATGCCCAGGGTGGTTGAGAGATTTTTTAATTGAAAAAACTGCTTGACGGGCCAGGTCAGGCATAAAGGGAGGGAGGAGTTTGGGGGGCCCAGTGGGGACTGTATGGTGTCTGGGTTTCCTGAGTGTTCTTGGAGCGAATGTTTCCTTTTTGGGCGATGGGCGGGTTTGTGTCCAGAGAAGGCTGGGGAATTGGTGTAGGGGAAGGAGAAAAGGTTGTGATAAAAAGAGACCCAAAAGGAGAATTAGTGAGGTTAAAAAATTGGGATGGGGTGACTGCAGAAAAAAGGTAAAGAGAGGGGTCCACCCTTGTGGGGTGGGAAAAATCTGAAAAATTGCAAGGGGCCAAAGGATGATGTTAGGAAAGAAACCGGAGGCAGAAAGGAGAATAGGGTTGTCAAGGGGAAATATTTGAATCCCCAAAGGTGAGAGTGGGTTTTTCAGTGGAGGGGAAAGGGTGGGGGAGCCGGGGCGGAAAAAATGACCCAGAAATTTGGCTGGGGGGACCCGGGGGGGGTTGTACAAAAACCGGGGCTCTGAGGGGAAAATGGCCGGAAAAAGGTCTGGGGGTTGTGGACCTAAAGGGGGGGAAGTGGGGGGGGTTTGCGGGGGGAAATGACCTGGTTTAAAGTGCAGTGTGGAAAAAGGAGTATCCCAACTCCTCCACCTGGCCCTGTTCTCAGGTTTGGGGGTGGGGGGTGAAGTGTAGGCCCCCATGGGTGAGGGAAAGGGGGAACCCGTGCTAAAGGCTGGGCCATGTTTCGTGAGACGAGGATTTTCCCCAGGGAGTTAGGGGGAAAACAATTTCTGAAAGCAGTGATTTTGGGTTACAAAGATCGGGCTTTCCCCACAGACCCACATGAAAAAAGTGGCGGAAAAAGACGTACACGAATAGCAAGAAATTTTGGGCAGGGTTTCTATGGAGGGAGGAGGAGGGGTAAGCAGTAAAGGAGGGTGGGCCGGGGTTCGGAGGGGGTGCCCCCTTGCAGCAAGAAGCAGGAGAAAAAAAAAGTAAACAGCAGAGGGTTTAGTGTTGTGGGATGAGCGGCTTTTGTGAAACATTAGGGAGGTGGTGGTTTGGGGTAGTTTAAAAGGGAAAAGGCAGTGTGTGGGATTTTATAATGGGTGGGGGGAGGAGAGAGCCCGCTGATGTGGTTTGCTTTTTTCGGGGGACGACACTGGGTTATGGGAAAAAGGAGAAAGGGGCTACAAGGTAGATAGAAAGGGATTGAGCATAGTGGATAAGGTGTATGTTTAAGAGACCAGTTACTCCCCTTTAACAGGGACCTTTCAAGCTCCCTTAAGCTCATTCGGGTCCATTCTGTCCTATTTCTGATGATCATGTATTATTTAAATTTTTTACTTAAAAATATCACGGGGGAAATATGCCTCAGGGGACCTAAGCTGTCTGATTTTTTACTGAGCCATGTAGATTTTCCTTTGGTAGCATAAATTTAAACCCAGGTTTTGTAAAGGGGGTGGAGCTCCCAAATGGCCCAAAAAGCAGAGATTTAAAGGGGGAAATATCTTTTGCTGGGAAAAAAAAAAAGGGGAAAGTTTTTAAAAAATGATGCTGGGGGATTTTTTTGGGGGTTATTTAGTCAAGACATAAAAATCCATTTAATTTGTAATATAAAAAACGGGGCGTTATACAAATGGTTTAAGGGGGGCCATGACACTGGCTACAGGGGGGCTTTTTATGGCTACAGGGGAAAGGCCGGGCCCAACAAGGGGGTTTTATGGCAAAGGGGGCAAGAAAACTGGCTTCGGGGGGCTTTTTATGGTTTAAGGGGGGGAAAGACACTGGCTACGGGGGGTTTATATGGTACAGGGGGAAAGGGAATGGTTACAGGGGGCCCATTAGGGCTAAGGGGGCATTTTCATGGTAAGGGGGGCAAAAATATGGTAAGGGGGAATACCCACGGGCCCTACGGGGGAAACATAATGGCTAAGGGGGCATTTAAACGGGGGCTACGGGGGGGCATATATGGAAAGGAGGAAAAATTACTGGCTTCGGGGACATTTATGGCAAAGGGGGCATGTATTTGGGCCTACAGGGGGCATATCATGGAAAAGGGCCCAGGGTCACTGGCTCGGGGGGGCATATAGGGGCCTAAGGGGGGAATATCACGGCTACAGGGGAAAATTATGGCAAAAGGGGGCATATCACTTGTTTCGGGGGGGAATTTTAAATTGGAAAAAAGGGGCTTTTGTCACTGGTTTTCCGGGGGGTTATGGGGCTTTATCACGGGCTACAGGGGGGAATATCACTGGCTACGGGGGGGTATTTTTGGGTGGTAGGGGGGCGAAGTATTTTGGGGTTTAAGGGGGTTGAAAACCGGGACTAAAAGGAGAATTTACTGGCTACGGGGGCATATTATGCCAAAAGGGGGCAGAAAACCCTAGCTACAAAAAGGGGCAGAAACCCTGGATAGGGGGGTAATAACCTGGCTAGGGGGGGCTAAAACCCCTGGCAAACAGTGGGCTACTACCGGTTTAGGGGAAAAATATTTACCTACAAGGGGGTAATTTTTTACCTTTTGGGGGGCACTATAGAGGGGGATTTTGTATAGAGATAGGAAATTTTTAGAGAAGTGTGATACAGTGGGGGAGTCAAAAGATGTTTTGTTTTGTCCCTTCTAAAGTAAAAGATTTGGTGGGGGGTTTTAGAAAAAGTTTTGGCTTTTGGGACAGATGGAGAAGAAAAAGAGAAGAGAACAACTTTTAAAGGACGTTCCTGTGAGTCACTAATTGTAACTCCCTTTGAAATTTACTTATAGTTCCCCTGACCCTTTTAATACAAAGGTTTTTCTCTGAAAATTTAATCCCCCAGTTCACAATGAGATGCAAAAAATTCCGTGTGCACCCCCCCCTCCCTAAAGAAAAACTTAAAGGGCCCCGACCCCCGGTTTTTTGGGGCCCCTAGAAACGCCCCTGCTGTTGCCCAAATGAGAAGTCGGGTTGACTAAAATTGAGATTTTTAAAAAATAGTGTAGGCCCCCCCAAAATGAGTTTCCGTTGGTAGCGGGGGGGTTTTGGGTTAAACATTTTTTTGATCAAAAACATGTGAACTAAGGGAAACGCAAAATTTTTTTTTATTTTATTTTAGATAAATCAAAAAAATCAACACCCGCCCTTAATTTTTTAAACTGCTGGCCCAAAAAATTTTAAATTCATCCCCAAGTGACAACAAAAATGAGTACCCCTCCTAAGGGGGAAAAAGGGGCAAACTGTGCGGGGAATTTAAATTTTTTTCCAGCTCTGCCCTTAAAATCTCTTTGGGTGGAGGTTACTAGAGCTTTACAGGGTTTCAGCCACTGGAATCCTCTTCCCTCCTCCATGCCCACAAACACGGAGTTGGGGGATGGTAGAGACCTTTTGCTCCTTTCCCCCTTTTGTTTGAGGAGGCTCCCAGATGCTCCATAGGTTTTTGGGTTGGGGAGGCTTGGGGCCCGTCCAGCACCTTTACCCCCCTTTTTCTTTTGCGAGGCATTTGGGGGGCTTGGAGGTGTTTGGGGGCATTATAAAGTTTTGGGTACTGCCCCCCAAACCCCGAAGGGGGGGGATCATGCTTGCTTCAGTATTTTCACAGGACCCTGTTGGCCCTTCCCTCAATGAACGTAGCTCCCCCAGCCAAACAGCCCCTCATGCAGCCCCAAAACCATGTAACTCCCCCCCCCATGCTTGACTTTTTAGGCGGACACAAATTTTTCTTTGTGCTCCTTTACCTGGTTTTCCGCCCACCGCCTGACACCATCTGAAAAAATAAGTTTCTCTTGGTCTCTTTAGGCACAGGATGTGGCTCCCGTAATCCTTGTCCTTTTGTCTGCTTGTCTTTTAGCAAATGTTTTCGGCTTTTCCCTTTTGTTTTTCTTTAGAAGAGGCTTCCCTTTTGGGGCGACAGCCTTTCAGACCTTTTGTCATGCACTGCCAGGTGAATGCTCCCCCTGTAAAACCCAATTTCAGCCCAAAGTGGAAACACTCATCTTGGGACGGTGAGTATGGCACTCTTATTTATTGACAATTTTACGAGGCCCGTTTTGAGTTTGGGAACCCATCTGTATGGTTTTGGCTTTTTGGCGCAGCTCAGTGTCAGGGTTTTTGGGGCAGCAAATCAGTGTCGGGTGTTTGGGGCAGCAGCTCAGTGTCAGGGGGGTTGGCCTTTAAAATCGTTTTCAGGGGGTTGGCCCCCTCTGCAGCTCAGTGTCAGGGTGTTGGAGCTGCAGTCAGGGGTCAGGGTGTTGGCGCCCGCAGTCAGTGTAAAGGGGGTTTTTGGCCCCCGCGCTGAAAATCAGTGTCAGGGTGTTGGCCCCCACGCTGCAAATCGTGTTCCCCGGGTGTTTTTTTTCCCCGCGCTGCAGCTCAGGTCAGGGGGTTGGCCCCCGGCTGCAGGTCGTGTCAGGGTGTTGGTCCCCCCGCTGCGTCAGTGTCAGGGTGTTGGGGCCCCCCCGGGTGCATCTCAGTGTCAAAGGGGGTTGGGCCCCCGCGCTGCAGCCGTGTGGGGGGGTTGGCCCCCCACGCTTTACGGGGGCAGTGTCCCGGGTGTTGGGGCCCCCCCGTGCAGTCAGTGTCAGGGTGTTTGGGCCCCGCGCTGCAGCTCAGTGTTGGGGTTTGGTCCCCGGCGGGAGCTCAAATTTTCAGGGGTTTTCGGGGCCCCCCGCTTTCAGCTTTAGTGTTTAGGGTGTTGGCCCCCGCGTGAAGTCCCGTGTCAGGGTGTTGGTCCCCCCGCTGAAACTCAGGTAGGGGGTCGGCCCCCCCGTGCAGTCAGTGTCAGGGTGTTGGCCCCCCCCCCTGCAGCCCCAGTGTTTAGGGTGTTGGTCCCCGCCCCTGCAGCTCCCGTGTCAGGGTGTTTTGGGCCCCCCCGTGCAAGGGTCGTGTAAGGGGGGTGGGCCCCTGCAACCCCGTGTCAGGGTGGGTTTGGGGTGCGCTCAGTTTCGGGTGTCGGCCCCCGGCTGCAAATCAGTGTCAGGGGGGTCGGGGCCCCCCCGCTGAAACTAGTGTTAAAGGGGGTTGGGGCTGCAACTCAGTGCAGGGTGTTGGGCCCCCCCGCTGCAAACTCAGTGTCAGGGTGTTGGCGCTGCAACTAGTGTAAGGGGGTTGGCCCCCGCGCTGTAGCTCAGTTTTCAGGGTGGGGGCCCCCGGAGCTGCCCAAATCAGTGTAAGGGGGGTTGGCCCCCGGCTGCAGCTCAGTTTTAAAAGGGGGTTGGCCCCCCTGCTGCAGCTCAGTGTCAGGGGTTGGCCCCCCCGGTGCAAGCTTCAGTTTTTCAGGGGTTGGGGCGGCCCCCGCGCTGCGCTCAGTGTTTAGGGGGTTGGCCCCCGCGTTTAGCTCAGTGTAGGGTGTTTGGGCCCCCCCGGGTGCAGCTCAGTGTCAGGGGGTGGGCCCCCCCGCTGGAGTCCGGGGTCAGGGTGTTGACATCTTTTTATAGCCCCGGAAAATTTAAAGTAGGCAACAAATTTTTTTTTTGGGTCCTAGGGCAGGGTTTTTTTCAATGGGAGCCATGTTGTAATTTAAAATGATCAGTATGAGAGAAATGTGGGGGGAGCGGGAACCCCCAAAAATAAAATTTAACCCGCTCCCTTTCCCCACCTGAGACCTTGTAACACTTTTCAAGTCACAGCACCGGGGGGAAAGGGAAAAAGGCAAATTTTTCATATTTTCACTCAAAGGGGGGGGAACTTTATGTTGCCAGCAGTTTAGCGTTTATTATGCTTGTGGAGTTATTTTTTAGGGCAAACCCCCCCTTCCCTGTTTATACAAACCGGGCACTGACTAATTTAAAATTGTTTCACTTTGGGGGGTCCTCCCTTTTGTAGTCTCTTTGGGGGGGTCCTCATTTTTTTCCCAAAAGACATTGAAAGCTGTGGGGTTTTTCCCTGTGATAAAAAGCCCGGGGAAGACCCACAATTTCCTTGGGATCACTTTGGGGTGGTTTTCACTTTTTTCGGTCCCTTAAGGGGTTTTCCTCCCCTTTTTTTCCCAAAAGGGCATTGATTCTGAGAGTTTTCCCCCTGTGTACAAGGGGCACTGACTACATTTTAAAATTTTTTATACTTAGGGGGGGTCACCAAATTTTGCGGTCCCCTTGGGGTGTCCCCCATTTTATCCCCAATTTGGGCATTGATTTCGTGAGTTCTTCCCCTGTGATACAAGCCGGCACTGAAAATAATTTACATTGTTTCACTAGGGGTGTCCCCACTTTTGCTTTTCTCTTTTGGGGTGGGCCTCACTTTTAACCCCAGACTTTTATGCTGTGAGTTCTTCCCCTGTGATAAAACCGGGGGCCCCTGACTACCCCTTTTCAAATTTTATCACTTTGGGGTGTCCTCCTTTTGCTGTCTCTTTGGGGTTTTCCTCACTTTTGACCCATAAAACATTGATGTGTGGGTCTTCCCCTGTTTTTACAAGCCCGGGGCCCGACTACTTTATATTGTATCAGGGTCAGATCCTAGTGTTGTCCTATGAAAAAATAGGGAAAACAAAATTTACAGAAATGTGAGGGGTGTACTTACTTTTGTGAGACACTGTATATACATGTTAGAGCAGTTTGCATGTGACTTAGGACTTGGAGTTGATTGTAGCTAGAATTTCCTCCATTTTCTATCACAAATTATTTATTTTGAAGTGGCTAGCTCAGCACAAAACAACTCAAAAGTTGCCCCAAATTTTTTAGAAAACCCGTTGTATTCGGATTTGGGTTTGGGGGGTTTTTTAAGGGCCCCTTGTAGCGATAGTGGGTTTTATTGGGCCCTTTAAAACCTATGGAGACCCAGTTGGCCCTTTTCCAACATAAGAAGTCACCAAAATTTTTTGAAAGGGGGAAAGGGTGAGGGCCCCAAAATTAAATTCTTTGTGATCGGTTATGTGATTTTTGGGGCAACAAATTTGGGGTTAGACTGGGGCTTTACCCAAAAAAATCCAAATTATAACATTGTTTTTAAAAAATGACCATTGTAGGAGGAGTACAGCTCCTGATTCTCCTAGACTACTCCGTGCATTTATTGGGGACCCAAAGGCCTATATCCAACAAAAGAATATGCCAGGGTATGCCAGTATTATGACTGGTACAAGGCATATTGTGGCCTGAAGACCCCAATAGGGTCAACCAATATTTGTATGATGTATAATTGTACAAAAATGACCATTGTAGGTAGATTTAAAAACTCATGATTCTCCTAGGGCTTGTCTGTGCAAAGGTTGGATTTCCCAAAACAAGAATTTCACCAGGGTATGCAATATTATGAAAGGTTTTTAAAAAATCTATGGGGGCCCAAAATTTACCCTTTCAGGTTCATGCATTGGGGGGCCCAAAAAACCGTATCCAACACAAGAATACACCAGGGTATGCCAAAATTATGAATGGTAAAATATATATGGGTGCCCAAAAATCCCATGCAGGGCCCTGCAAATGGGGACTGAAAGGTCATATCCAAAACAAGAATATTCCAGGATATGCCAGTATTATGAATGGTACAAGGTTTATGGGGGCCCAAAGTCACCATGCAGGTTCATGCATTGGGGACCCAAAAGCCGTATCCAACACAAGAATACACCAGGGTATGCCAGTATCATGACTTGTACAATGCATATTAGGATCTGGAGACCCCGATAGGGTAATTTCCCAAAATTTTGATGTTTTTATTTAATTTTACAAAAATTTTCCATTGTCGGTTTAAGTTAAAACTTTACGATTCTCCTAGATTTACTCAGTCCATGCATTTGTGACCCTAAGGTCATATCCAAAAACCCAAAAAATAATTTTAGGGGGATGCCGGGATTTTTAAAATCTTTTTAAAAATTCATGGGGGCCCGAAATCTCCATGCAGGTATATGCATTGGGGACCCAAAGGCCATATCCAACACAAGAATATTGCAGGGTATGCCAGTATTATGAATGGTACAAGGTATATGGGGCCCGGAGACCCCGATAGGGTCAACCAAAATTTTGATGATGTATAATTGTACCAAAAAAGGGCCCCTTGGGAGGTCGGGGGGTTTTTTTTTTCCCGCTCATGAAATTTTCCTAGACTTTCTCTTTTTCATACATTGGGAACCCAAAGGTCATATCCAACACAAGAATACACCAGAGTGTGCCAGTATTATGAATGGTACAAGGCATATGGGGGACCAAAGACCCCAATAGGGTCAACCAATATTTTGATGATGTATAACTGTAAAAAAAAGAACCCCTTTTAGGTAGAGTACCCCCTCATGGGTTCTCCTAGAAATTTCTTAAATCCATCATTGGGGAACCCCCAAAAACCAAAACCAACACAAAAAAATACACCAGGGTGGTTTTGGGCCCCCTATTATGAATGGTAAAAAGGGTTTTTGGGGGGTCGAAAACCCCAATAGGGGGCAAAACCCAATATTTTGATGATGTATAACTGTAAAAAATGACCATTGTAGGTCAAGTACAGCTCATGCTTCTCCTAGATTTACTCTGTCCATGCATTGGGCACCCATAGGTCATATCCAACATAAAAATATTCCAGTGCATGCTGGTATTATGACTTGTACAAGGCTTATGGGGGTCAAAATCGCCCCCGAGGTCCGTGCACTTGGGACCCAATGGCCGTATCCAACACAAGAATACACCATGGTATGCCGGTATTACGAATGGTACAAGACATATGGGGGCTCGAAGACCCCAATAGGGTCAACCAATATCTTGATGATGTATAACTGTACAAAAATGACCATTGTAGGTCGAGTAGAGCTAATAATTCTCCTAGACTTACTCTGTGCATACATTGGGCTCCCAAAGGCCGTGTCCAACACAAGAATAAGCCGGGATATGCCAGTATTATGACTGGTACAAGGCACAAGGGGGCTCGAAAACCAATAGGGTCAACCAATATTTTGATGATGTATAACTGTAAAAAAAAATAGACCATTGTAGGTAGAGTAAAGCTTAGGTTTCTCCTAGATTTACTCATTCCACACATTGGGGACCCAAAGGTCATATCCAACACAAGAATATGCCAGGGTATGCCGATATTACGAATGGTACAAGACATATGGGTCCCAAAGACCCCGATAGGGTCAATCGATACTTTGATGATGTATAACTGTAAAAAATGACTATTGTAGGTAGAGTACAGCTCATGCTTCTCCTAGAATTACTCAGTCCATACATTGGGGACCCAACGACCATATCCAACACAAAAAAAACACCAGGGTGTGCCCGTATTATGACTGGTACAAGGCATATGGAGGCTCGAAAACCCCAATAGGGTCAACCAATACTTTGATGATGTATAACTGTAAAAAAATGACCATTGTGGGCAAAACAGCTCATCTTTCCCAGATTTTTTTGTCATGCATTGGGCACCCATAGGTCATATCCAACATAAAAATATTCCAGTGCATGCTGGTATTATGACTTGTACAAGGCTTATGGGGGCCCGAAGTCGCCACGCAGGTCCATGCACTTGGGACCCAATGGCCGTATCCAACACAAGAATATCCCAGGGTATGCCAGTATTATGAATGATACAAGGCATATGGGGGCTCGAAGACCCCGATAGGGTCAACCAATATCTTGATGATGTATAACTGTACAAAAATGACCATTGTAGGTGGAGTATAGCTAATACTTCTCCTAGACTAACTCTGTGCATACATTGGGGACCCAAAGGTTATATCAAACAAGAATACGCCCCCGGTTACCGTATTTGAAATGATAAAAGGCATATGGGGGGTCGAAGACCCGATAGGGTCAAAATTCTTTTGATGTTAACTGTACAAAAATGCCATTGTAGGGGGGAGTTGCCAATACTTCTCCTAGACTAACTCTGTGCATACATTGGGGACCCAAAGGTTATATCCAACACAAGAATACGCCACGGTATACCAGTATTATGAATGATACAAGGCATATGGGGCCTGGAGACCCCCATAGGGCCAACCAATATTTTGATGATGTATAATTGTACAAAAATGACCATTGTAGGTCGTGTACAGCTCCTGCTTCTCCTAGATTTACTCCTTCAATGCATTGACAGACAAGACGAGTTTAATGACTCCTATCGAGCAGCTTAGGTTTAAGCTGACTGGCTATTTTGACTGAATAATGTGAAAGAAATCCCTCTAATTTAGCCCATTAGTCTGTCCTGCGGTAAAATGACATTATGTTACTAATGGATCCACCGTGCAATGTGACACTGGTGGTGATCTCCACCGGGAATGGGAGGCATATAATACACGTGTACTTTTCGATACTAAAAGGATATACTAATGGCTTCAGCACTTTTGTGTTAAGCAATCAACATTTTTTTTACGGGCGCTAGGAATGCATACTTGTAATGCAATCTCTGTTTTCCTGGGGTAAATGGGCTTCTTCAGATAGCTGGGAAGCTTTTTTTTTTTTTTTGATAGGGATTGTGAAATTCCAGATAAGCCTCATGTGCTGACGAAGAAGGTTATGTCCACACGCTGACTCCAAACCTTTCCCGGGGAACATATAGGAGCGGCGCATCTCGCCGCTTCCAGGCGATACTGCTGGATCAGTAATATTTGGAATTGGGCTCAAACGAAGCATCTTAAGTTACTTGCCAAAAAGACATTTTGGTCTCGTCAGGGCTTCTAGCTAATGAATGACCGATAAAGGGCACTGAGTCTGCATTATGAGGGTTGCTTTAATTAAAAATAACAGTACTCGGCACAGCATGCGTTGCGGCGCAATATACGGAAATAATCACCATTGCTATGAGGGAAGAGCGTGGGATTCATCAAACTTCTGCTAAAATAATTTCTATTAGCACTAAGCAGGAGCCGTGTGTTTTCACAGTATGTTGGTAAATTCTCCTGTAATAAGTTCTAGAGGTGCTTCTCAGTGTTTAAAGGGGTTATTCTGCCAAGAAAATTATGCAAGGATAAGCTGCTGTGTGTTACATAAGGAGGGGCACTGTTTCTGGCTATTACAAAAAAATTTTCTTTACGTTTTTTAACAGTTTTCCCCCGGGGGGGGTGCATTCCTTATTTTCTGTTGTCCCTGAGCTAGTGGAGGGAGACTAGCTACTGTGATGTCTCCCATACTGAGCCAGTGGGTGGGAATAGTGCTTTTGATGTCTCCCATTTTGAGCTAGGGGGTTTTTTGAGACTAGCTGTATGATGTCTCCCCTATGAGTAGGTTTTAGAGACTAGCTGGCTTGATGTCTCCTGTGCTGAGCTCGTGGGTGGAGATTAGCTGAATAAGTCCCCTTACGGGCTAGAGGGTGGGACTATCCTTTGTTTTCCCCTAATGAGTGGGGTGGGACTCGTGCTATGGTTCAATATGGCAGGTGGGTGGGATAGGCTATGATGCCCCCTAAAAGCAAGTGGGTTTGATAGTGCTATGTATCTGGATAGAGTTGAATGGAAATACTGTTATGATGTCTCCATATGAGTGGGGGTGGGATGCTACTGTGATGTCCCATACTGAGTAGTGGGGGGGATACCCGCTGTCAGTTTATATGAGTAGGGGTGGAGATAGTGTATTTTTCCCCCCATAGAGTGGGGTGGGATAGCACTGTATTTCTATATGAGTAGGGGGGAGACTAGCGTGTATGTCTCTTTACTGGTAGTTGGGGAAAGTTGTTGATGTTTTTTCACCCCTTTTGCAGTCCCCAGCTTAATTTTAGAATTTTGGTTAGTGCCGGATATTGTTAATTATTTTAATTTATTCTGAGAGCCATGCCCTGTTTTCCGTATTCGTTCTATTGGTTCGTTTTGGGAAAAAAAAATTAAACCAAATTAGTGTTATAAATTTCCCCCCATTTGGGCATTCAGAGGGGGAAGGGGGAGGGGGGGGGGGGGGGTTTTAAAAATTTACACGGGGTTTTAATTGCCCTTTGGGGTTCAGTGTTCATGTCCTATTTGGGGTTTTTTGCCCCGTGCCCGTTTTAAAGATTTGGGGAAAAGTAATGCATCGCGCCGCGGATCTCTTTTTACAATAAAATACCATTATCTTTGTATAATGCAAGTTTTGTCAATTTTTATTTGATGCAAAGAAGTTAATTAGTCGAATAGATTATCTTGAGTCTGTGTTTCGAGCTAATAGAAGGAATTGCTTGATATTTGTTTGTGTGATTTGCTCCTAATACACTTCGCCATCTTTGCTGAATGTTGGGTGTTTTTTTTTCTGTAGTAAACAACGCATTTAATACAATGTACAAATCATATATTTGGTGCATTATTTAAGACCAAATGAAATCTCCGAAGCCCCGGGGTAAACAGAATGAATTCACTGGCAAACTGATTAATGAAGCAAATCATAATTGTGCTCATCATCATTAGTAATAGAAATCTATGGAGAGACTCTCTAGATCCACGCCAGAATGCTGTGGTGATTTGTGCTCCGATCCAGTCATACGTTATCAAGTTTTATGTCGGAACTTTTTCAGCATTTTGTGTTTTTATAGGAATAAAAATTTACTTATGCATTTTATTTGAAACAATACATGAAATTGCCAGCGGTTAGACAGTGATGGCTGTGTGGAGTTATTTTGAGGGCATCAAATTTACACTGATACAAGCCGTGTACTGACTACTTTACATTGTATCACTTAGGGGTGTCCTCACTTTTGTTGTCTCTTAGGGGGGTCCTCACTTTTGCCCCCATAGACCCTTGATGCTGTGAGTTTTCCTGTGATACAAGCCGGGCACTGGGCTACTTTACATTGTATCACTTAGGGGTGTCCTCACTTTTGTTGTCTTTAGGGGTGTCCTCACTTTTGTCCCATAGACATTGATGCTTTTGGGGTTCTTCCTGTGATATAGCGTTTCACTGACTACTTTACATTGATCATTAGGGGTGTCCCCCACTTTTGTTGTCTCTTAGGGGTGCCCTCACTTTTGTCCCATAGACATTGATGCTGTGAGTTCTTCCTGTGATACAAGCGGGCATGACTAATTTACATTGTATCACTTAGGGGTGTCCCCACTTTTTGTCTCCCCTAGAATTGATGCGTGAGTTCTTCCTGTGATAGAAGGGGCACTGACTACTTTACATTGTATCACCCTTTGGGGTGTACTCACTTTTGTGGTCCTTAAAGGGGGTCCTCACTTTTGTCCCCATAGACATTGATGCTGTGAGTTCTTCCTGTGATACAAGCCGGGCATGACTACTTTACTTGTATCACTTGGGGTTTTTCACTTTTGCGGTCCTTAAAGGGGGGTTTCCCCACTTTTGCCCCATAGACATTTATGCTGTGAGTTCTTCCCTGTGATACAAGCCTGCACTGGTACTTTACATTGTATCACTTAGGGGTTTTTAGTCAAATTTGTGGTCTCTTAGGGGTGTCCTCCTTTTGTCCCATAGACATTGATGCTGTGAGTTCTTCCCTGTGATACAAGCCGGGCAACTGACTACTTTACATTGTATCACTTAGGGGGGGTCCTCACTTTTGTCCCCATAGAAAATTGATGCTGTGAGTTCTTCCCTGTGATACAAGCGGGATGGGCTATTTAATTGTATATTAGGGGTGTCTCACTTTTGTTTTTTAGGGTGTCCTTACTTTTGTCCCCTAGAATTGATGCTTGAGTTCTTCCCTGTGATACAAGCGGGCATGCTACTTTCATTGTTTCTCTTAGGGGTGTCCTCATTTT
>JAODAL010038201.1:0-39493 GCA_025379985.1 Phyllomedusa bahiana
TCCACTATCGGGTCACTGTTGGCGGGAAATTTGGGTTTAAGAAAGGTTTTTAACATTCAGTAACAGTAGGATGGTATTATTCAGATTGTTTATGGTGGTGATATGTGGGGATGATGATGATGTACCGGTATTAATAGGTGCTTGTCTATTGTTGCTATTGGTAAAATTGATCTTGGTAAAATTGATAATGGTTTGGTCAGTAACAGTATGATGGTATCAATTACTACAGGGCTGTGGAGTTGGCAAGCCAAAGCTTCGACTCCTGACTCCCTCATACATGGCGCATGTTTAAGTGATAACTTTCCTGTAGTAAGATGGTAACATCAGGCTGTTTATCACCTTATGATACAATAATCAAGCAAAGGGGCTTTGGTAAAAATGAGGCTTTTGACCATCATTTTATAAGGTTTACTATCCATCATTTTACTATCTTTATTAACATAAATGTGACTTGCAAGTACTTAGCATCTGCTTAAAGGGGTTTTGCCATGATGAAATGTTGGCGTGGGATCCTCCAAAATGGGTATTTAATCACTTTTCTAAATATATGTCGTTAAAAAAAGTTAAGCCTGTGACAGATACAGGCTTAATCAGAAGCCCTTAGTTTCCTGAAAGTTTACATTAGACAAGACCAGAGGAGCTGACAGGTGCTGATCTGGCCGCGTGTTTTCACTTCTTATCTGATGACAGGGAACATGAAGGACTAGGGACTGTGGACAAAGATCCTGTTTTTTTTTGTATAGAAAATCCACTGGTTGTAATATCATTATTTGAGTCACATTGCACCCCGCTCCCTGCTTCCGGGGCTCTCTCTCAGGCCCCCCTCCCTCTCTTTCTGTCAGGCTGCCTGTTTGTATATCTAATCTTCTGAGCAGACAAACTTATGGTTTTGCTCCTAAAAATCAAAAATTGCATTTTTATTATTTTGTTAGTATTTGGTAAATCCACCTTTTGGCTTTCAACACTGCATGTCTTGACCAAAATCTGATCCCCGGTCTCTTCTACACGTTCCTAATATTGGTGCATACTGGACTTGGATACGAATACAGCTTTTTCTTCACCTCTACCCACAAGTATTGCATTAGGTTGAGGTATGGGGACTGTGGAGGCCAATACAGCAACTCTAATTCACTGTCATTGAACCATTACCTCTCCAACATTGACGTCTGCTTCAGGTCGTTGTTCTGCTGGAACCTTATGTCGTCCTTTTCATACTCATGGTACTCGAGTGTATGAAGTAACTCATGTTGTAGGATACTCACATATAGCTCAGCATTGAGATCAGCATCAATCCTGGTCAAGTATCCAACATCTTTGGCTGTAAAACAACCCCTAAATCATCAATGTTTCTTGTAACAAGATTGAAGTCGAAGCTTCTTCACCTTTTTTCGGGCCATCATTCCAGACCTGTGTAACATGTGTTTTATGGTGCTTGCATGGACATCTGTGATCTCACTCATACGAAGCCTATGAGCCGCCTTTACTGCCGTCTCTGTTGCGTTAGAACTGATCGACCTTGTCATGAGCAACTTGTTGACTCTGATATTTTGCCTGGATGTCCACTTCTTGGCTTTTTAATGGATGAATGGACTTCATTTCATATTTTTCATGTCAGGGCCTCACATGATGCAGTTTGGCAATTTTCTTGGCCGAGAGACGCTATCAATGAGCGGGATGCTGCTGTTTCTCTTTTCTTGGGAAATCTTCTTCAGGGCTGCTCGAACCAGTGACCTTTTGTTTAGGAATCAGCCTAATAACACACTGAGCTATTAGGAAATGTGAGAACAGGTTGTATTTTTTAGTATCAAGAAGAAAAAGACTGTCTCACCAAAAGGAGCAAAACAGTAACAATTCAGTTACAAGACAAGAATCTGCAGAACTAAGCATATGCTAAATAGTTGCACATCAAAGTTATGTATAAGATAGCCAAGAGGATTGTCTATAAAATGATTGTAGTCTCACGTTCAAAGCTATATTGGATGGTGAGATATGGAGCCTGATAGTCAAAAGTTCAGAACAGTGTTACCCTTTTGCTTGTCGGTGTAAAATATATTTATTGGATATGACTTTCGAACACAAAAAAATTGTAAATGTGCAAAACACTGCAGGAAGTTGGAAAAACCGTTTTCAACAAAAACATCCTGAATAACATTTGTGGAGTGTATGAATTTGTTCTGAGAAATAGTATTGCCTCCATCAGATCTGGCATAGATGACCTCACATCTGATCTCATTATTTCCAGGCTAGAGAATGGCCTCTCTACACTAACTTGCATCGGGGGCAAAGCAGTGACCACAGGTGCAACATCTCTAACAATCTAAGAGTATAAAGGAATTGTCTCAGGCACAGTCAGTTTTGATGAACGGTTGAACTCTTCTACTTCTTTGAAAGCAAGTGAAAAATTTTGCTGAAATCTGGTCGAACTGTTTGCTATGGGAGCGGAATGTAATGCGGTAACGCTTTGCCTGCTTCATGTCATCAATTACACTCCTCATGTGATGAGGCAAAGATATGGGAGCAGTAACACTGGCCGGACACAATTCCTTTTGCTCTTGGCACTACATCGAACTAACTGGACCAACTAATAATATATTATGGAGTCGGAGTTGGTCCATTTTATAATGACTCCGACTCCACAGCCCTGACTATATAGTAGTGATATGCAGTGAAATAGTTTTTTCTTGCATATTGTTGTTATTGGTAATATTGGTCTTACAATACTGGTTTGGTCAGTAATAATATGGTGGTAACAGTCACTATGTAATGGCGACATGCACTGATAATGTGGCCCATGTATACATACTGACCCGCAGGATACAGGTATGTCAATTAAACTGTTCAGTGTAAACTCCAACAACTAATCCCAAAAAACAAAAGTACAGATGCATTTTTTTCCTGTTTTTTTTTTTGTGGGGGGTGGGTGGTTGAGGGAACTGACACTTTGGCCGTATAACTTTTCTATGGCCCCATTTGAAATTAATTTTCTTATATTGGACAATTCCTTTTAATAGAAATAATTTTCAGCAGCGCGCTACACCGCAGACATCCATCACATCAAGTAGGGAACCTGTTGTTGAAAAGTATTGGTCAACAGATGGTGTCTGGGGCTAGGAGGCCCCCAAGCTGAAGTTTTGCCACCGAGCCCATGAGTCTTTATCTACGCCCCTGCCTATCTAAGAACAGGAGAGAGAAGCTAAGCTCTTATAATCATAGGTGTATATGATTTGATTCTGAATTTCTAAATAAGAGGAGAGAAAATCTTTAATGTAAAACTGAAAATACTATTGACAGTGATTAAAGGGGTTTTATCGCTACAAAGATCATGTCTCAGATTATGGAGACAGTGAAAATAAGCACTTTTGTAATTGGTTTGCATTACCTCAGTCACTTGGTTTAGCAGATATGAACTTTTCTGTAAATCTGTATTCTGTTTCTGCTGCTGCTGGTTGGGACATGCCCCCTGGCCAGATCCCGCCCCCCTAGATATGCCACCTGCACTGTGATTGGCTGACTGACATTTCATTTAACCTGTTGGGATACACCGCCAGACAGGAAACGCCCTGGCCACGCCCCTTGCGATGTGATTGGCTGCCTGCACACTCTGTGTTTTCTCCCCTCTGAGCTGTTAAAATTGATAGTGAAACCAAGGCTGCTGGCTCTAAACACATCTTCCAGCTCTAGGTTGAATGATCTGGGCAATTACTGGCTGTTTAAGTCACAGATCCCCTCATATAACAGAGTCTTATAGAGTCTCCAGGGGGAGAGGGGGAGGGCAGTGTGCATTGCTCCATATAACCCAGTGTCCTGTCTGGTAACAGAAGGGGAGGAGGGATGAGGCAGTGTACACTCCTCACATGTCTCATCTGTTCAGGCTGTGTGTATAACTGCACATAGCATAGCAAGGAGCTGGTGGAGCCTGAAGGCTGCAGACATAAGAAGCATGCAGGAGGCTACAGAGCTGTTATATCCAGACAACCTTCTGCATCCCCTGCTTCATACAAAATGATTATGTCACAGTTCTTCAGTGAGGGGAGACACGCCTGCTAGGAGGAGAGACACGCCTGCTGAGTGGAGAGACACACCCCTGGATTTCAAATTCAATCTCAGAGAATTAGCTGAACAGCATGAACAGTTCAAACGATAAAACTCCTTTAACGTTTTCCTCTGTACACACACTGATACAGGGAAAGCTGTCAATCACTGTATGTGGGCGGGCTAAGCAGGATCTCCACTGTCTCTTGAAGAAGTTATCTTACTACAAAGATTAGCTTTCAAAGTGTAGGGACAGGTAATTAAACCCTATTTCCAAATAAATTAGTCTTTTGATTTAACCTTGGTCAGGAGATAGGAGATTACTCTGGTTGTGACCATATCTTCCTTCCTGATCAGACAGTGAGTGATGTCACCACAGTTGGAGCTTACTCTTGGAGAAGACTCCTTATCTCTAACAAGATTAGCTTTTGTTTACAGATAAACAATTGTTTTTACTCATCAAAGGACTTGTCGCTTTGTTTATACATATTAAATCTCCTGCACTTACATATTTGTAATGTCTCAGCTAGTTACAGTGAAGCTAAATATGCTTATCCCTGCTACAGAACCACACACAGCCTGATGAGGCAGAGTGAGTGAAAAGCTGCTTGTGACTATGTGAAACAGCATGGTGAGAAAGCCCTTTGAGGGGTTAATTAGTATCTATATTGGTAACACTATCAACTTCAATTGGACACTTACTTTTATAGAGAACACATTTTGATTAGTGGTTCAGTCAGAGAACAGCTTAATATAATCCTTTCAGGACCAATCAGTAACGTTTTATATAAAAACGTATATATTTGAAAATTTAAGCAATCATGTTATATCCATGTCTGTATATAGGTGTTTTATTAATGTGGCACCAATGTAACTCTGTGGTTTTTCCTTTTTTTGTTCAAACTTTATTTGCAGCTTCCTGTTTTTGTTCAAACTTTATTTGCAGCTTCCTGTTTTTGTTCAAACTTTATTTGCAACTTTCTGTTTTTGTTCAAACTTTATTTGCAATTTCCAACATCACTTTGTAACGGCGGGGTAGTGGATTCGCTGGACCACCGCAAGCGATGATAGTTAAGCCACGCCAGGGAACGGAATCTAAGTTGCCCCCGGTTTTCACCAGAGCCCGCCGCAAAGGGGAGGACTTGCTGCGGGTGAGGCTACCAGGTTTCCCCCCTGCGTAAATTTGCTTGCGATGGCAGCCGAGGTCAGGTGGTACAAGTCAGTCCGGGAAAACGTAGTGGGGGAGGCAGAAGGTCGGGGCAGGCAGCAGAGGGGAAAGTCGAGAAACATGGGAAGAGGCTGGTACAGGGTTTGGGGCGAGAATACATTAGGAAATGCTTTTATAAGGCCGGGGCAACATAGACCCAGCAAGGAGTGTTTTGGACCGTGCCCTTTAAATAGGGGAAGCCCCCGGAAAATTAGCCAATTATCGGGGCGTGGCCTTTAAATCCCCAAGAACGAGCGCGCCTTAGGAAGGGGGCACGCGCGCCTTGGGGGAAAGGGGGGGGACGGCACAGGGCGGGTTAGGGTGACCCCCCGGCAGGCGCGGACCCCAGTTTCGTCCCGCGGCCAGCGGCGGCCCCCGACCCCGGGGGCCCCCGGGGGGGGATGGCCAAGGGGCGCCCGGGGCCAGGGCCGAGGAGGGGGTCGGCCCGCAAATACATTCTGCTTCTGGCTCCACACTGAAGGAGTGGCGGTCCCCCTTTCTACTGCTGAGTGAAATCACGGAATGGTAAGTTTTCAATTTACCATTTTATAATAGACCCCGGGCACCGACCCCCGGTGGGCGCCCGGGGGGAGGCCACAGGTGCCCCGCGGCCCACGGGGCCGGGAGCGGGGGGTCAGGCCGCAATAACTTTGCTTTTGGCCACCTGAAGCGAGCGGGGGGGTACCCATTTTACATGCTAGTGGAACATCAGGGAATGTGTAAGTTCAATTTAAACCAGTTATAATAGATAAAATACTGAATTGTTTTCGGGAAATTGACCCTTTAGATCTGTATTGTTCAGTGTTTTTTTATCTTGATTAATGCAATGTTGTTAATACGTTTAACGATTGACACTCCCCCCTACTGCTGATTTTTTTTAAAACCTGTTAACTATGAGTTTGTATCATTCACTCCTGAGGAAGCACGCAATGGTGGCGTGCAAAACGCCTTGAGAGAGATTTTTTAAAGCTTTTTGTCATTTTTAATTATTTTTAAAATAAATGGACTCTGTCTTGAGTTTATGAGTGTTCATTCAGTGATTTTCGGACCTTTGTCACCTGAGCATGGAGCCCTTTTTGCGTTTGTACCAAAAAATATATCACAGAGCTCGCTCCTCTCCTTATCATATCCCTTTTTATCACAGAATTCACTCCTCTCCTTATATATAACCCTATATACACAGAGCTCAGCTCTCTCCCTCTATCATATAACCCTTTATATATACAAGTCGCTTCTCTCCTCTATATATAACCCTATAATCCATACTCAGCTTTCCCCCTCCCTCTTAAACCCAATTTTTCACAGAGCACAGCCCCTCTCCCTCTTTTCATATAACCCCATATAACACAAAAGCTCAGCCCTCTCCTCTTCACATTAAAACCTATATATCAGAGCCCCTCTTTCCTCTTCAAATAACCCCATTATCATAGAGCCACTCCTCCCTCATCATATAACCCTTTATATCACAGGCTCAGCTTTTTCTCCTCCCCCTATAACCCAATATCACGGCACGCCCCTTCCCCCCTATCTATAACCCATTAACACAGATCAGTCCTTCCCTACAATAAACCCATATTCCAGAGCTCAGCTCCTCTATAAATAACCCTTATATCATAGACTCAACTCCTCCCTCATATATCCCTTTATATCAAGAACAAAGCTTCTCTCCTCTTTTTATAACCCTATATAAAACATGCTTGTTCTTCCCCCTATCATATAACCCTAAAATTTCAAAAGCCCCAGCTTCTCCCCTCTTCTATAACCCCATAAACACAAAGCTCGCTTTCTCCTCTATCATAAAACCCTAAGTATCACGGCTCAGTTCTCTATCATATAACCCTATTTTTACAGAGCTCAGCTTTATTTTTTTTTCAATAACCCTATGTTCACACAGCTCGCTTCTCTCCTCTATCACATCCTGTTTAGATAGGGGGAAAATAAACCTCCTGATGGACACCCCTCCCCCCGTAATCTTTTGTGATTTTTAACTCATTGTTTTCTTCTATCCCTATCATTTAACCAAGACCAGTAATTTTCATCTGTACTAATGTAGTATACCAGAGCGCAATTCCTGTGGCTGGGCTTAGGATGGCACCTGTCCACAACTGGTATTGTATATGTGATATGTCATGCAATTTACTATATACTGTTTTATGTATTTATCTGGCAGGCAGAGAATGGGTTACGAGCCTCAGAAACACTATAACACTACGCAGCAGTGACACCTACAGGTTTTACAGGGAACTGTAGGCAGTGTAGTCCTTTCCAGTTTATTCTAGAAAATGCTAGAAAGTGGGTGGAGCAGGCTCCACACACAAACCTAGCTGTAACAGGAAGTAGAAGTCAGTGTGAGTTGAGCTGTTGCTCAGAGTGTGCAGGGCAGCTGCTGCTTGCTGTTCTGTGAGCAGGCCTGATATTCCAGAGAAGCCTGGCTAATATTTAAGAAGGGGAAAGAGATAAAGGAGAAGGAGGAGAGACATGAGAGAGAGAGATCTGAAGGAGCATCTACAGAAAATACAAGGTACTTCATTACTGTCAGTGGGAATCCTAAGGATCAGGAGCCCTAAGTAAAAGGACTCGAGTGCATTGGGTAGCAGAGATAACTGAGGCCTCTGTACCATCTCTTACTGCAGATTCAGGGGGTAGGTATTACTTTCCTGTGATCCTTTTCCCCAATGGAGCATGAGTCCTTTCCCTCCCTGTCTGATAGGGAGCTTTCTGCCTGGAGGATACTAGGCCCGGGCATTAAGCCACAACTTTCGGTTTCCTAGAGGTAATCCAGGGGTCCAAGTAAATCCTACCCCCTGAGTCTGCAGTAAGAGATGGTACAGAGGCCTCAGGCTTCTCTGGAATATCAGGCCTGCTCACAGAACAGCAAGCAGCAGCTGCCCTGCACACTACTGAGCATCAGACTCAAATCCACTGACTCTCTACTTCATGTTAAGATAGGTATTGATTGTGTGGAGGATGCTTCACACACTTTCTTGCATTTTCTAGAATAAGTGGCGAAAGGAGATACACTGACCTACAGTTACCGTAAAACACTGTTGGTGTCACTGCTGGTAGTGTTATAGTGTTTCTGAGGCGTGTAACCCATTCTCTGCCTGCCCAGATAATTAATAAGAAAACAGTAAGTATATAGTTAATTGTACACATGACATATCAACATTTACCATAATAACCAGTTGTGGACAGTGCCATCCTAAGCCAGACAGCCGAACAAGGAATTGCGCTCTGGTACTCACATATTCCCACTTCTGTAATATTAAGCTGTCCTCGGCGAGGGCTGGGGTCGGGTTGGAAAACTGGAGGAAAACAAAGCAATTTATCAATAGGCACCATACCATTTTAAAATAGGTGTCCAAATATGCAAATAGTTTGGTTAGGCCGTAGAAAATATAGTGCAAATAATAATATAACAACTTGGTGACAAGATTTAAAATTTTTTTAGTGGGCATCTGCACCAAAGAGAAAACTATCAATTGGCACTTTTGCATAGCGTCACATTTATGAGTGCTTCTGGTAAACACATAGTAAGCATGGCTGCTTTAACAGTGTAAGTGTAAGATAGGGCTTCTGGTCCTCACAGCTCGAGTAACACACCAGAAGTCCAGGTAGTGCTCATAATTAGGAAGTCCACTTTTTAGCAAAACAGACGCCTCTGTGGCACATGACGAGGTAGTGTCCGTTGTGTATCTGGTTGAGGTAGAACAATGATAAGTACGGCAGTCTCATGGCCTAGTTTATTACTATTTCAAAACAGTTCATGGGAATCTTGGCCTAAACCCAGGCACATATCTTAAAAAAACGTTTACCTCTTAACCATCTAAGTCAGGCACTAATAGCTTGAAAACAATACGCGTTACTCAAACACTTTTCTTCATACAACACAGCAATTATGGTACATTATAAGACAAATTACAATCATGGCACTACAAGGCCATAAAGAAAACTTTTTGCGGCGTTCTGCTGTAATCTGAAACTCGCAGTAATCTGTATCTGATTGGAGGGATCCTTTAGTTGTTCTTTTGATCTATCCTAAAGTGCGGGGTGGTTGCTCCCACTACTACCAAATTAGTAGTTCTGTCTTACCTTCTCTTGAGATCAGCCGGTTCTCTGGTAGGAAATCTTGGAGTGGGCACAAAGTAAGAATGGGTCTCCAGAAAAATGTTTTACAATGGGTCAAAGAATGTGGTGCGGTACAGGAACAGATGGTCTGAACTTTATTCTTCCTGCCTGTAGACTAGGTTCCTCTATATCATTTGAACTCTGCGGAAACTCCTTCCTTTAGGCAAAGTTTCAACACGATTGCGGATGCAACGGTATTGAGGGTTTCTCTCTCCTTCCTTCGCAATCTTGTAGACACCTCACCGTCTCGGGATATGGTACAGCCCACCAATTGCGTAGGGTTCAGCATTCCCCATCTTATGGATCGAGTTTACTAATGTTGGATGATTATGTTCTTTTAGCCATACTTTATCTCCTATTTTGCAATGGCTCAATCGAGCATGGTAGTGTTGAAATCTGCTTCTTGCTTGAGTCTTGATTCTATCATCTTAATGGCAAGACAAGATCTCCTTAGCTGTTCCAGTACCTGTCTTTGGTGGTCCGCTTTTACCCAGGTGATTTCTGGTAAAAGGGGTGAACTGAATACTGGCACTTGTACTTCAAGGGCCACAGTTCGGATGGTAAACAGTCACTTGACGTCCAAAACTTTAGGATAGTATGGAGTATATCCAGTAGAACAATGCGAGCGTGATATTGTAGGTGTACACCAATTTCAAGGTAGAGATTTTGGCACATCAGCTCTTTGAGAGATTTGGGCTGTTTCAAACAGTGTGTATGAGGATCTGGTTGTGATCTTCTCACAGTGACCGTTACCTGTGGATGGTAACGGTACGTCTCCAAATTCGTGCATTTTGCTGTTGACAGAGGTGATGGAATCAAAACTGTGACCTCAAAAGGCAGCTACTCGTCCGTTAGGATGTGTTAAGGACAGCCGTATGGGCTGGATGATATTCTTCGAGAAAAGCTTTTCCAGCAGTTGTCCTGAGCTCCAGTCAAAATCCCTTTGTACTGGTACTGCTACAGCAAAACTTTGTGTTTTTGCGACTCTAAATCTATGGTTATAAAGGCAGTTAGTATAGCCAGACCTACTTGACTCAAACATTTACATGGTCCATGGCAACAATTTGAAGAGGAAGCTGAGTCTTGTAGGATGACAACGGAGCTTTTGCATCACCGCTCTTTCTCCTTTGGTCTTCGTGCAGGAAGGGCATTCCTATCACCTTTTTCACTGTGACTGGCGCTGCCATCAAAGTAGATACCTCCTTTCGAATGGTTGCTTCTGGTCGCTTATGTTCCCCGAAGCTGTCCAGATTTTGTTGTTTGTACGCCTCATGTACAATGTGGGCATCCACTACGAGGGATATCAGCAACTGATGAAAGTCGCTCGCTCCGATGTTGGATCAAAGTGTTATTCCTCGTGTAGTAGACCTCGGTATGATAAAAACAGGTGTTTCCTCTGTCTCCATTAGGCGGTTAGTAGCTCAGGAACAGGATCAGTCTTGAATTAAATGCGTGGGTATCCGTCCACGTTGCAGCGTAAATACCTGGAATCTCTCCCAACACATTACATATGCTATTGGAGGATCTTCAGGACCAACGCGGTTTTCAGGAATGCTGGTTGGATGGAGTTGATCTGGCCATCCTCGGGATCCTGGTTCTTAAGACTGTAGTTGTATTTCTGAGTGAACACAAAAAACGGGTGTACGAAATCAGGCATTTCAACTTCCTCCCTTTCACTTCCTCTGATGAGGTGGTTACTCCCAACGTTGGTTAGGCGGGAATAAGGCACACAGCATTGACGTTGACCTTGACCTGGCGATAAACTTCATCAGTAAATGGAACGTTTTGCCAAGTCTTGATGCCATCTTTGTTCCAATGCTCCAAGTTTTGCCAGTGTTGAGAATGTGTAAGCGGAATTTACTGGTCAGTGAACACGGTGAAAGGCCTTCACAGCCTAAGTAATCCCCTTGAACTTTTCCGTCATGCCCATGACCGCAATCTCTCTGAGTGCTAAGAATCTCCAGTTTAAAAGAGAACTGTAATTTCTGGTCATTCTTCTCGGCCACCTCTCGCAGACACCTCTACTTGCGTAGGCTCGATGACTCTTTCTTTATCCAATCTTGTTCATGAGACAGAGGACTGCTCTCAGAGGCATTCTACGGTAACTGGCAGTCAGTGTACAACAGATAAGTGGTAGATTTGGTAGTCAGGATCAATATACCAGGATGGGGGCTGGGTAAGCGTCTCCTTGAGGGTCTGGAAGAACATTCTCATGCACGGTCTCAGTCCAGAATGATTGTAGTTTCTTATTACGAATCTAGGTGGATATCCTTTAGCTAGTTCTTGCGAAGGTCTGAATTCTGAGCAAAATGAGTGATCGAATCGCCTGTAGTACCCAGAGAATCCGAGAAACTCTACACTTCCTTAAACTGTGGTTGTGGTTGTAGGCCTCAGTCCTTGAAATGCCGACGATCATTTTCACGGGTCAGGCTTCACTCCCTTCAGCGCTACTAAAATGGTCCCAGGTACTTTACGTGTGGTCTTGAGGAACGTGGCATTTTGATGGCTTGATCTTCAGGCCGTGCCTGAATCAGGATTTGGCAAGACCTCTGACCTAGATGTGTGAGATGTTCTCGTAAGTCGGAATAGACTATCACATCATTCCAATAAAGCAGTACCACATCTCTCGAAGTTCTTATAGTTCCTAGAACATCGCTCCATACAGCCTTATGGATAGTACTGCATGGAGGCGTTACATAACCTCCAAACGGCAATGCTGGTACAATTCGGGAATAAATAAAACCCATTGGTGCGGTCTAAAGGCAGTCTTCTCCTGCTACTATTTTTCCAATGGTTCTGCCAGTATCCCACTGTAAAGGTCCAGGGTAGAGAAATAAACAGCTTTTCAAGAGCAGTGAGGGACGCCTCGATGTGGGGTAGTGGTGTAGGCGTCCTTTGGGTCACGATGTTGTAGTTTGCGGTAATCCACGCAGAAACGGATTGTTCCCCATCTTCTTCACATCCCACTAACACGAGAAGGTGCAGCCCAAAGGCTTGGCTTCTTATTCTCGACTAATACTTATGAATCGTTCATGATTCCTGCAAAAAAACGCTTCTTGTACTGTACTGGTGCATGACGGTGGTAGAGGTCTATGCGCTCCTTGATCGGGGTATGGTGATCTCCAGTCCTGAATGGTTTGACGCAGCAAGTTGGTATGTGCCAAAGGTTCCAACGCGTGTGTGGCTGAAGTGCTTTTTGTTACTGGCTCCTGCGCTATGTTCAATACCCCTCTTTAATTGCTCAGCTGGCGTAGAGCTGGGTCTCAATATCTAGTTGAGTCCACCTGAGGCTCCTGCGGTCTTCTGCATCTGGGTATCCACACAACTCGAGCTGTTTGGCAGAGGTATGCCTCTTCCAAATGACGATGTACTTCGAAAGGTGAGGAGGGGGGGGGGGGGGGGTGGTCCTTGATAGCTTTCGCCACAGCGATAAGAATTTTGGGGGGAGTGGATGGGGACTGTCACCAACATTATCTAGGTAACTGGCACTCGCCCTTGAGAGATCACAGTGGACTAGGTCCTGGCAGCCTCAGCATTCATTGTGCTTGCATCCGTTGATGTCAATGGTGTTCAGAGAGCTTGATAGTCCTCTCCGCCAATGCCAGGCGTGCATACGACACCAAAGTACAGTTTCTGCATTAGAGTTGTACGAAGTACAGGTTTGGAATCGCATATTAACGTACTTTGCAGATTTCTCCAGATCCCCACTGCTGAACGTTAGTTGAGCATGATGTTCTTGATGGACGACTGAAATCACCCTTACTGGGTTGGGTGGTGAAGCTGTGGATAGAGATGCAATGCAACAACTCGAGAATCTCACCTAAAAACAATTCCTCATAAATTCATCCCTAAAACAAACAGGGTGGAAAATAATAATCCTCTTTATGAAGTTACAAATAACACCCTTGCCTGGGCAACATAAGATTTAACCCTGAATAGTAGGCTCCCAGTAGCGTTGATGAGGGATGTGGTGACCAGAAACTCTGCCAATAATCATTAAGCCAGGGCTCAGTGGGATGAATTATATCACACACAGTCCCAGTTATCTGTTGCATCAAGCCATTTTTTCTGAAAGGTAGTCACTTGAGACCCCCAAGTGTCATATGGGCCTCCAAAGGTACCTCCACTTAAGTGTTGGACAGTTAATTACTCGGGCAGGACGAGCATGTACCCTAGGACTCCAGAGGATTTCGAGATGGCCACTGATTGCTGTTCGCCGAGGGGTGAGTCCTCGCCTCGGGACGTGTAGTTTTAACTGGAAAGCATTGTGTCTAGCAGAGTGTACTTAACTTGTGCATTATCGACAAGTTGGCTTAGGACTGACTTGCCACATATATGGTGAGTCAGTCCTTGCAGGTGGTCCATTGTAGACAGGTCCGGTGGTGGCAATTGGAAACACTCTCCTGGCAGGATCCTCAGGACATGGGACTACTGAGGCCCGGGTTAGCGAGGTATCTCTAGACGTTGCCAGAGAGTCTCAACAGTCTTGCCATAGGAACTCAGTTGCTCCTGCAAACGGGAAACAGCATCTGTGCAGAGCTTGTGCCACCTGGCTAGGATCAAGTCGGTGGAGCACCTTGGGAAGGAAGGCAGTCAGAGAACAACTATAGAGCAGGAATGGCAGGCCTTATAGGCAGCAGCTGGACTGCTGACAGGTTGGACGGCCCTGGGACTTCGTTCTCTCTCTAAACACTCGAACAGCCATCCTTATGAATTCTTGAAAGGAAGAGTGGGGTGCTGTCTGCAAGCATTCTCGCAGTTGACCTTGGGTGTTTTCAGAAGTACGGATCTCTATGAAACGCTCCTACAAGGTTCGATCTGCATGAGCCTCCCCAGAGGGGTCTGCTTGGATAATGGCTCATTCCCATGGCATTCTTGGAGAGATATAAGATAGTACTCTCTGAGTGATTCATCCAGGTTTCTGGTCGCCTCTCAAAGAATCCTATTCTTGTAACTCCGACAATGACGCGCTTCAAAACATCGGACTGTAATTTAGCGAATATGTCCTTTATCTGTCTCTCTCAGTATGGAGACCATGACTTGATCTCTCTATAAGAGGCAAGGACCTCCTCTGTTGTTCCATCAATCATTTCTTACTTGCTACGTTTCTTGGGATAAAGGGATACAATCATGAATGTGGCCCTCATCTTATTCTCTGACGCATCTAAGGTTTAGGGTCTCTCCTGCGTAACAGGGGCAGCCAGGGAGCACCCATTGTAGTAGGGTCGAGTGAGGGGGGGTAGGCATTGGCCATGCAGTTGGTTAGTGGCCGGGACTCTGGTGGAGTCAGCTGTCACTTGAAGAACTTGAACACTGTGCGGCCACTTAGTTCCTGGGTCGTCTGAAGCATACAACAGTAATGTCTCTTTAAAGATGATAGCGCACACAGTGGAATGTATGACAGGCTCTCCGCACACAAAGAACTAAGATCAACTGACACAGCTGACAGGAAAACGGTGAGGAAACTCATGGTGTCGGATTAAGTAGCAGGAGCCTATGTTGGAGGCTTCCTTCTTACGGAGCATCTGGAGGGAACTCCAAGCAGGGCGCTGCTGTCACTTCGGGTTTGAGTCTACGTTTTTTTGGCAGAGGTGACGCATGCAAAGACAATGTCCTCGGTGTTTAAGTCCTTTCAGAGGCTGGTACAAAGTTCCTACACAGTGCAGGAGAAAACAGCCCTAAGCAGGCCTTTTCAGGCACAAATATTAAACTCACTCACAGTCTACGGAGATGACCTAGGCGTTCCCCCCCTCTTTTGAGACTAGCACACACTGGAGGGTGGCTGTCTCACAGCTGAATGCCTGTAGTGTCGGTACTTTGTCGACAGGCACACAGCCTATTCACTGTTCGTGAGCCAAGGAAAAAACCCTAATGCAGCAGGAGCGGGTGTGGCAAGGATGAGAGTGGGAAGCCGCCACGTTGAATGGTTGATGAGGAGAGGGTGATGGTGGCTTGGCCTCTCCTGTATTAGCGCTTAGCTCTGGAATGAGGGGACACACTGAGATGCTTGCAGAGTGAGAGTGTCTTGTACTGCAGATGGCTTTTAGACTTAGTCTCAGGTCACAGGTGGGCACGAGGGGCTTCCACAGGAACAGGTTACTCTCTGGCGCTTCCTCTGTGTTTCTCATCTCTCTTCTGTGGGCGCTGTAAAGGTCTTTTCGGGGGGGCGGGGGGGGGTTTCAGGACCTGCGTGTAGGTGGGGCTTCGGTGGTATGGACCTGTAGTTCCCCGGGCCAACCCCAAAATACTGCTGTCAGGCCGCGCATAGGACCTTTGATGACAAGGTCTGTGGTGCGTGGGATCAGACAACAGGGAGACAAGGAGAGGAGGCAGTATTAACATTAAAACTCTTTACTGAAGAACTCAAAGCTGCACTTGAACAGTCAGTGCCATACAGTTGTTAAAGCCCTGGTTGGACCTGAATGGATTACTGTGCGGTTTGGAGAGAAGGTGGTGTGTGGAGAGATGGTTCTGCTCTCAGACCCTGGTCTGTCACTACGTGTGGGCATGTGGTGGGCACTATGATCCTGTGATCCTTTTCTCCAATGGGAGCATGATATCCTTTCCCTCCCTGTCTCGATAGGGAGCATTCTGCCTGGAGGATACCTAGGCCCGGGCTTAAGCCACAACTTTCGGTTTCTCCTAGGAGGTATAATACAGGGGTCAGTAAATCCTACCCCGCTGAGTCTGCAGTAAGTGATGGTTACAGAAGGCCCTCAGTTATCTTGCTACCCAATGCACTCGAGTCCTTTTGACTTAGGCCTGACTTATTCCAGGAGAACCTGCCTAATATTTAAGAAAGGGAAAGCAGATAAAGGAGAAGGAGGAGAGACAGGGGTGGTGAGAGAGCGAGACTCTGAAGGAGCATCTAACAGAAATAACAAGGTACTCATTATTGTCAGTGGGAATCTAAGTGTTTACAGGAGCCCTATGTAAAAGGGCTCGAGTGCATTGGGTAGCAGAGATAAATGAGGCTCTGTTTACCATCTCTTACTGCAGATTCAGGCGAGGTAGGATTTACTTGGTCCACCTGGATTACCTTAGGAAACCAGAAAGGTTAGATCGGTGGGCTTATATGCCAGGGGTGCCTAGTATTCACTCCATGGCAGAAAGCTCCCTATCAGACAGGGAGGGAAAGGGACTCATGTCCATTGCGGAAAAAGGATACACCAGGAAGTAATTATCATACCCCCTAGAATCTGCAGTAAGAGAGGTAGCATAGCCTCTAATTATCTCTGCTACCAATGCACTCGAGTCCTTTTACTTAAGGCTCCTGATCCTTAGGATTCCACTGACAGTAATGAGTTCCTTGTTATTTTTCTGTGAATGCTCTCTCAGATCTCTCTCTCTCTCTTGTATCTCACTCCTTCTCTATTAACTCTCTTTACTCCTTCTCTATTTATTAGCAGGGTTCTAATGGAATATTCAGGCCTGCTCACAGAAAACAGGCATTGCAGCAGCTGCCCTGACACTCTGAGCAAACAGGCTCAACTACACTGACTTCTACTTCTGTTACAAGTCTAGGTCTTGTTTTGTGAGCTGCTCCACCCACTTTCTAGCATTTTCATGAATAAGCTGGAAAGGGGACTAACGACTGCCTACAGTTTCCCTGGTATCAACCTAGTTGCGTGATCACTGCTGCGTAGTGTTATAGTGTTTTTGTGGCTTGTAACCCATTCTCTGCTGCCAGATAAATACATTAAAATCAGTATATAGATAAATATGCAATGACACTATCACTATTACCAATACTGTTTGGACACGTGCTCCATCCTAAGCCCAGCCACAGGAATTGCGCTCTGGTATACTACACTAAGATCTTACAAGCTGGAGAATGTACAGTTACCTTATATACTATTATTTATGAAAATCATTAGTGGGACACTTAAAAAAAATAACATTTTTAATATATTCAGATCATGGCCACAGATACATAGACATATGCAGTGAAAAATCAATAGTAGTAATGCTTGCATATTTCAAAGTTCAGAAGGGTCATAGATCGATACATTATACACTCACTATCAAGACAAATACTCATCTCATATTTAAAAAACAGGGAAGTCACATTTCTCTACCTAAATATTACCTCGTACACTGGAGATAAAGCATAAATCCATTGGGGGCCCATTATATACATTAATTGTATCATTTATATCTCACAGTATAATTACATAGTCAGAAGCTTGTATGGAGCCTTGGAGGGACTTGTGCCTTCTCTAAATGATTAACATTGATTTATAGGAAACAAAAGCTCCGGAAAGGATTATCCTGATACTGAGCAGATAAATAAACATGAAGGACAGGACAATGTTGTGCCTTTCTATAGCTCATATAAGTGATCGCAGACATAATTGGATTGTCATGTACTTTAGTAATTAGATGTAAATCTGTATATAAAAATCTGTGAATTGTTTTTAATGTTGTAGCCATTTATTTATTATTGTATGTTTAAACTTCCCTGAGAGCAGCCATATTGGTAACATACACTTCCTTCCTGTATTGTCTGTATAGACAGTACAACAGAGTGTGTGATTATTGTAGTCTACAGGATGAGATTCGAGAGACCTGCAGAGTTATATGGAAAGATACAGGGCTCGCAATAGAAATTGTTGGGGGACCATACGCCGCAAAGTGATTGGGCACCCTCTTCCCATGCCCCGCCACCAAAACACTCACACCTTCCACAGGGAAAACCAATTCACTGTTCATAGCCCGCCACCTTCATTCCATTCATTAGTGTCCTAGTCCTTTTTGACGCTATTTTAGATGACGTTCAGGGGAAAACCGACAGGACGGGACCCAGAGACGCATCTAACAATTACCAGGTGACTTTATCTGACATGCGGGCTATGAGAGATCATCCTCGCTATGCTTGTCTGCCTCGGGTCCGTACTTTCAAAGAAATGACATGCCCATTCTTGGAGCACATCTGCAAGACACGGACCAGACAGGGCGCAGGGCAAACCTACCGCTGCGGGTGATTCTAATGTGAACGCCTCAGGCGGAGTCTCCTCATTGCCGGCAGTGATAAAACTCACTGCTAATTGTTTAGATCTGTCTCTGGAGTACCACGTCATGTCCGTCCAGAAACGGATCATAAAAAAGCGTATGTGTCATACAGAGGCAAGGACGCGTTCGGGAAACATCACTTTCTAATACCTATGTTATTTTTTACACTTTTAAAGTTTTTTTTTCTTTTACATTCTAACTGAGTCCACCTAGGGCTGCCTCACCAACTAGGAGAAGCTCAATCACTATTACAGCCTAATGCATTGTGCCTATACAATGCTTTGGGTGTACAAAAATGGCATGTCTGTTGTGGGGTGTGAGAGGGCCCCCCTTCTCCCAACCCAAAAGCAAGCATCGGGGGCTCCTCTCGCCCCAACCCAAGCTGCCTGCCCCCCACTCTTCCACCCACAGCCGCGCCAGTGGGGGACCACCCTCTCCCATAAGAGCCATGTCAGTCAGTCGGGGGACCACCCTCGCCACACCCTGCCAGCAACAGAAGCAGTGAGGGCCCCCCTCTTCAACCCAACAGTTAGCAGCCCCCCCCTCTCCCACCAGTAACATGTGGGGGCCCCTCCCTCCCACCGCTCGCAGCAGCGGGGCCCGTTTCGCACACAACCCACCAGCGCAGCAATGTGGGGGCCCCCTCCTCCCCACCAACAGCAGCAGACACTCCTCTCCTACCAGAAGCAGTGGGGGCCCCCTCTCCCACCCAGCAGCAGTGGGGGCACTTTGGGATGAGAAGGGCCCCCTCCTTCCCCACAGGACCAGAGGGGGAGGAGGGGCCCCCACAGTTATGGCAATGGGAGTGGGTAGAGAGGGACACACTGTAGGGCTGCATGCCTGGTTGGGAGATTCGAGGGGGGCCCCCGCTGCTGCTGGTTTGGGAGGACGGGGGGGCCACCGCTGCTGCTGGTTTGGGAAGAGGGGTGGCCCACGCTGCTGACTGCGGGGTGGGGAATGAGAGCGGGACCCGCTGCTGCTGTGGCTGGGCGAGGGGTTCCCCGATGACTGCATCCTCTGTGGGTGACGAGGGGCACCCGCTGCATGCCTCCTCCTGTGGGAGGGGGGGCCCTGCTGCTGCTCCTTGTGGAGGGGGGCCCCTGTCTGCTGGGTGGGCGTGGTCGGGCCCCCTTCTCGCTCTCCTGCTCCTTTAGGATGAGGGGGGGGCACTATGTTATTAGTGCATGCACGGGAGGGGGCCGCGCTCCAGCCACAGCAGCGCTCTTGCCCTCACACACATTTAAATGTTACTTACTCAATCATGCCTGTGGCGCCGCCGCTTCGTAGCCGAGAGCGGGACCAGACTCCTCACTCTGTCCGTGCCGCCAGCTGTGACTGCCCAGAGGGGGCGATGCGGAATAGTTGAATATCGTGAGCCCCCGCCCCGAGGGAGCGGGCCTCACGGATTCATGTTTCAACAGCCCAGAGGAGGAGGGCCGGCTCCAGGCTACAGCGGCGCGATGGCATGATGTAAGTACATTAGAAAGTGTGAGAGTACCAGAGCGCTAGCTGTGGCTGTGAGTGCGGGTCCTCACTCCTGCAGCCCGCAACTCCGTAGCGTCGGCGCCTGCATACGGCCATGACTGAGAGGCAGCGGCGCAGGTGCGCCGTTCTCTCTCATTGTTAGATGTGAAATAAGGGGGCCTGCTTGAAGCCGGGCCCCCTATATTATCTCCAGGGCCCCATACAGGTGTGTAGGGTTTGTACACCTGTATGGCGGGCCTGTGGAAGATACACAACCTTATCTTCATGTGTAGATTTACTATCTTGCCTTACCTTGAGCCTTAGCAGATGAATTGAGCCGTTACTAAATCCCTTACTGTCTAATAATAAAGTGTTGACTCCTGATCCTGTCTCGGTCTATACAGTAAAGCTTACAGTTAAACTGCAGAAAAGCAGAATAAATCAGCTTCTTGTGTCTGCTCTAAACACCAGTGTAAAAATTCAACACTTTTTAATATGGACAACCTTAAAAAGATTAATAATATATATAATACAAACCTAAAAATGTTTGGCTTTCTTCCATAAGAAAAATATGACGTGGATACTCAGGATTTCTGCAGAGGATTTTAGCTTTGCAGAGGCACTTAGGACACAATTTAGCTGCATTTCGACCTGCCCAAAGTGTAATCTGAGTGATATCTGCTTCAAAGAATGGACATGTCCATTTTCTTTTTTTCCTACTGCGGATTTGAAACCCATGGTGTAGAAAATCCACACCATATTTCAAAATATTAATTACAGCATGGATTGTCCACTCAAATGAATAGGATTCAGTTTTCAAATGGATTTTAACATGGAATCCAATGCACAATAGGCATCGCACCCATCATGTGAACATAAACCTCTATCATAACATTATTAATAAATACTTTTAATTGACCTGAAGGATGCACCTCTGATCTCGTTGCCACTCAAAATGCATTCTGAACTGTTTTTAGGGGTTGGGGCGGGCGATGTTAGCTGTCCCTCCAGTGGGAAAAAAATTCTAAATAAATATCTCCCCTATATCTAGTCACTTGAATAGTGTGCTTTTATAACATTTTATTTTCTGTGGGTTTCCTGTAGATCTGCATCAGCTATTTAATGACTGGAAGATATGAAGTTCTGTGTATCTCCACAGAAACAGCTCTGGGTAAAGCCCAAGAAATCAGGTGATCAAAAGAGTCTGTCTTTCTTTCAGGGCAGCTGTCACGTCAAGTGAGGTACAAGTGAAGCCATGAGATGGAACCTACAGAGCCCACTGTCTCCATGCATACTTGTCGTGCGGCACTAGGCGGACTGATCGCCAACTGACGCTGGACATTTGAGTTGCGGGGGCTTCTGGAGGAAAGAAAGGTCAGACAGTCCGGCAATACAAAAACGGGAACGCACAAAGCCGCACAAATCAGAACTCCAGAGGGATAACGTATAAAACTAGCCGAGGTTCAAAAGACCAAACAGGAGGAGGTACAAAATCAGGACGGACAAGACTGGGTAGGAGAAACAAGCCGAGGGTCAGCGTACACAAGTTAAACCAGCAACAATACAAAATCACAGGAGGGAAAGCAAGGCAGCCGGGAAATTTCACAGGTGCAGCTTCTTCCCTTTACAATATATATCCTCCCCCCAGATCCGCACACTCACACCCCAGAGCCCCCCCCCATAGATACACCACACCCCCATCAATTCCTATTCTATTATCCCCCAAACCACCCCACCCACCACCTCATATTCCACACCCTTACCACAAACCCATTTCTCCACAACAGCTTAGCAGCAGGGAGGTTTTATATGTGTTTCCGGACCACTGCCTCTGTAGATGATTGGAGCTGGCCTCCGGGTCCTTCACATTGGCAGTGGTGCGACACGCCCCCTGTTGGTGGGGCCCCTCGGGCGGTTCTCCGTCCCCTACCAGTTCCACTCACAGAGTTGTTGCAGCTTGTGGATCAGAGGTGGGGTCACTGATCAGTCTTGCAGCAGCCTGTTGATCCCTGCAGACCTGAGTACTGCTTGCCCGGACAATGGTACCCCCCATTTTAGTAGGGGCCACGACCCTTCCCTGGTCTGGGTTTGTCCGGGTGAGCCTACATGGAAATTCCCTCACCAGAGCGATCAGCTATGGATGGATTTCACCGGACCCCATGACCTTTCCTCAGGACCATACCCTTCCAATGGACCAGGTACGGCAGTGACCTTTGGCCGTCGAGATCCAAAACACCTCGGGCGAACTCTTCATATTCTAACTCTTAAGACAGTGGCGCACAGATGTGGAACACATTATGTATTACGGAGGAGCTAGAAAGAGGGTAATTTCAGGCGATATGCCACAGGTTAACCACCTCCTGAACACATATGGACCTACAATCAGCGGCGCGAGTTTACCAGAGGGAAAACTTTCAATGCAGATTTCGGCGGTGGATAACCATCTATTATCCCAACAGCAAACACTCCTAGGAACACAGTCGCGCTCTATCAGAATTTTTCTTCTGGTTGTTCTGGGTATGAACCAAGTTCTTCTGAACTTGTGCTCATACTTTGCACAGATCTGTCATGATAACATCCACCCCGCTGTGATCAGACGTTAGCACTGGAAAATTGACGCATGCTAGGGTGGAAACCATAATTACAGTAAAATGGTGAGAGTCCCAGACGAGCTACTATCCTGATTGTTAATGGCAAATTCAACCAATGGTAAGTATTTTACCCAGTCTACCTGTTGATCAGATACATAACAATGGAGTTTTTGTGTTATCATTTGATTTACCCTCTCTGTCTGCCCATTAGTCTCTGGGTGGAAGGCAGAGGAGAAAGACAGGGTGATACCCAGAGCCTTGCAAAGGGCTCTCAAAAGTCGAGAAACGAACTGAACCCCTCTGTCAGAAACGATATTCTCTGGTAACTCATGAAGCTTGACAATGTGTTTGACAAAGAGTTCAGCAAGTTTTTTGGACGACGGTAACACCCTTAATGGAACAAGATGGCAACATTTTTGCTGAAACGATCCACTACCACCCAAATAACTGTTTTGCCCTCCGAAGGAGGAAGGTCTGTCATAAAATCCATGGAGATATGGGTCTATGGATGTTCAGGTATAGGTAGAGGGCATAGTTCACCAGGAGAACGAGTTCTGGGAACCTTAGCCCGATCGCTGGCAGACTTCACAAAGATGCCACATAGGCCTCATAACATCACGACGGCAATGACGGCCACCAGTAATTATGAGAAATTCGCTTTTTTATGCCAGACACCCCAGGATGCCCAGATAACATGGAATCCATGGAAATTCTTTTTAAGAACTTGTCCACTTCATATGTCCATATACCCTAAACAGTCACCAAATTTAGTCCTCCGATACCATGGAGCAAAATCTACCCAGACAAGTTGATTGTTACTTAAACCCTCCTTACAAACCAAGACCAAGAATCCTTTGATTACTACAGCTATAGGATCAAATAATCCTGCCAGGACCTCCCACATGTGAACTATCAGCTGTACGCACATCTGCGCTCTTGAAGACATAACACTGCCATATAGTGGAGCCATTTCAGTCCGCGTAGTGCACAGTTGTAATGCGTGACGCCACTGCAGTACTTTTATAAGTCGATTACCCTGACGCGTTACATTTATGCTAACATCATGGACGACGTCCTTTGCTTGATTCCAGCGTCGTCTGTCACACTTTCACTTTGTGTTTTTCTCATCGCGTTCCACACTTCATTGGCTGATTGCTCCCGGCCAATTACTCGTCCCTGGGATTTGGACAACAAATATCTTAGGAATCCTCATACATTTCCAGCAAACTCCTTAATTATTAGGAGTATAGCCAGAGTTCCCCTCCAGTTAGGTCTCGAATTGGTAGGGCCTTGAAGAGCAGTATATGGGGCACCTTCAGGCATGCGGTTATGGGCGACACGGCTGGTATATAGGGGTTCACAAGGCAGTATATGGCTAGGGCTGCTGAGGCCAGTATATAGGTGGGAATCAAGAAGGCTACTCGCTCGGGGGAACCTGATAGGACAGAATTCTAGGATTGCAGTGAGGCAGTAATAGTATGGGGCCACAGGACAAGAGATATGGGGGGCCACAGGCAGGGATATGGGGGGCACAGTCAGGCATTTATAGGGGCAATTGCGCTAGGCATATGGGAGGACCACAGGCAGGGTATATGGGTGGCCAAAGGCAAGGGATATGGGGGGCCACTAGGCGAGGGATATGGGGGCCACAGGCGATATATGGGGACACTGGCTGGGATATGCGGGGCCACAGGCGGGATATGGGTGGCCCCCCAGGCAGGCATTATAGGGGCCTCCAGGCAGTATATGGGGGCCACAGGCAGGCGTGGATATGGGGGCCACGAGTGCAGGGAGGATATGGGGCCACAGGCAGGCCATTATTAGGGGCAAGCGTATATGGGGCCACAGACAACGGGAGTATATCTTGGGGGACACAGGCAGGCATTACTAGGAGGGCATTGGCAGGTGCAAATATAGGGGCTCACCAGGCAGGCCAATTTTCTATAGCGGGGAGGCCCACAGGCCAGGGATATGGGGCAACAGGCGTGGGGATATTGGGGGACACAGGCAGGCATTTTAGGTTGTGCACAGGCAGTATAAGGGGGCCCCACAGGCAGGGGGGGGGAATTTAAGTTTGGGGGGGGGGGGAGGCCACTGGCAGGGAGTCTATAGGGCCACAGGCAGGCATTATGGGCCACAGGCAGGGATATGGTTGACCACAGGCAGGTGTGTTTCTCACACCATATGGGGGCCACCACAGGCAGGCATTATAGGGGCACAGGCTAGGTATTTGGGGGCCACAGAAGGCCAGCGGATTATGGGGGCACAGGCAGGCGCATTATAGTCGGGCACAGGCAGTATATGGGAGCCACAGGCAGGGATATGGGGGCCAAAGGCAGGAAATGGGGGCCCACAGCAGGCATTTATAGGGGGCTACAGGCAGTATCATGGGGGCCACAGGCAGGGATGATGGCGGGCCACAGGGAGCAGGGATATGGGGGCCTACAGGCAGGACATGATATAGGGGCACAGAGCAGGGAGGGATTATGGGGCACAGGGCATCGGCACTTATAGGGGCACAGGCGATGCTTATATAGGGGCACTGAAGGCAGGTAAACGCTTAAAAATAAACAATATTAATACTGCACCCTTAACTTCCCCCGGCGAGCGGCGCTCGGAATCCTCTTCAGCACCCCGCGATCCTCCTGGCAGCTTCCCTCGGGTGCGCACAGGCTATATGACGCGCTGTGCGGCCCGAGGGAGAGGCAGGTCGCGAAAGTCATCCACATCGCGACGCTGCCGGCTTGCAGGCGCACGGAGGCTCTGGCCGCGGAGGTGTCCTCAGCGCTTGTGAGGGACCCGACGGCCCCGCAGTGTCGGACCCAGAGCCGGTACCGTACACAGTCTGCAGAGCGGTAGCGCGTCGCTCGTCTCTGTCCGCACAGAGCGCTCGCAGTGCATGTGCGTACAGGGTGACGCACATTGCAGGCTGAAGGGGCCAGAAAGGTGCTCCAAGCCCACCTGGGCAGCTCTGGCCGAGGAGCCAGGGAGACTCGCGCGGGCCATGGAGTTTTATTGGGGCCCGAAGCCCCGAATTAAATACAGTCTCAGCGAGACCTTGGCTGCGAATGTCTGTCTCTGCCCTATCCAAGACGAGTTTCTCTGTATTCAGTGCACAGACTCTTCTTTTCTCTTCACTTCATCTAGACTTTTGGTTCTGCGGCGCTTGCCACACTTCCAGGTCAGATTTATCTCTTTATGCGCCACGCACTCCTGTCAGTGTGTAACAGGTGAGCTCTTTGTAGCTACTGACAATAATTTAAGTTTTATATTTAAGGGGTTAATGTACTAGTTGCTTCCTTGCTATGACTAAGGGCACGTAATGCCAGAAATGCGTCAGCAAGATTTTGTCTCTGTTCACACTGTTCTTGTATTTTATGGATTTTTTAAAAAAGAACATATTTTTACCAGTTCCCATCAGTATAGCGCTACTCTATACTCCTACTCTATACTCATTGTTGGGCATGTACTGAGACCAAGATTATGCAATAGGAAGAAAACAAAGAACATCAAAAGATCCTGAGGCTTTCAGATGAAAAGACCAAGGTAAAGAGTTTTCAAAGAGGAAATACTGCTGCTCCTCAGCTGCAGGGAAGAGTATCTACACACATGGCTATATTTGTCAAGAGGCACTGGAGGGCCCGTGCCTAGGGTACTGCTGTATGATGGCAGCACCAACTGACAGGGAAGAAAAACAGTTTTGGATTCTACCCAATCCCTGTTCCTGGCAAGATTTGTTAGCAAAATGTCGTTAATGAAGTGAGGAGGAGGGAGAGCAGTATGATGAAACACAGAGGGCCCAGGCAGCAGGCTACACAGCAGACAGAGAAGGGGATGAGAAAATGTGTCCTCTACAGTGTTAGTGCTGATTGCTGGGCAGCACTATTCAGGCTGTACACTTCTCTGCAGCTCCATTTTCACATCAGGGCATTCCCTCAGCCTGATCAAAGTGATGCCCAGTCTCTCAGACAGGCTTGCTGGCCAGGAGATGTTCATTGTTCTCTTACCAAGTATGAGGGGCCTCCTGTCTGCTGCTTAGCTTATTCCAGGGAATGTAGGCATTTACCAGTCACATACAGGGTGTAAAGTGGTTAAACATCTTGGCAAGATATGCATTAAAGTTCTAGTCCTCGCTGTGCAGGTCAGTGAAAGTGTTAAGGTGAACAATAAGGCCACATTGTATTCTCAGTTCTATTTGTGCTGGACGTACCTATACCAGGAGACAATGTTACGTTACTGGCTAGGGGAGAGAGCGAAGGAGATCTACAATCGACGCTGTCAATAGAGTTTGTTCTCGCCATCGTCACCTGTTCCACCGGAACTCGTTGTATTCTTTTTCTTTCGTTGTTCTACCGCTTTCTAGCCTTCCCATCATTTTACAGGTCCTACCATCTGGTCTTCTACTTCCTTCCATGCTCATTTGCTGCCGCCTATAGTTACGATTTTGTCTTTCTACTTCCTTCCACGATGTTCTTGTCCCCCCGATCCAGTATCTCTCTTCCTTCCGTTCCTTCCATCTTTTCTCTGTCTAACAGTACCACGTCTCTTACCTCGCCTATTTCTTTCTTTTCCCTACCAAGACCATCACTCTTCCCCTTCCTTCTATTCTTTACCTTTGCCTTACCATAATACATCTCTTCCCCCTAATGCTTTCTTCCCGCCGTGACAAGTGTGACAGTTCTCTTGTCCTCCTTCCTTCTATTCTTTCTTCCCTACAATACATTCTCTTTCCACCACGCTCCTTCTTATATCTTCACATCCCTTACAGTACATCTCTTCCTCGTTCCTTCCATCCGTTCTTGAGTGCTTCGTTCTTTCTTTTCTTACTCGTCTCTTTCAAATCCTTCCTCTGTACTCTCTTCCACCTTATCATTAATTGGTTCCTTTTTCCAGATGCGCTCTTCAGATAACCTTTTCCTCTGGAGGGTTGAGTAATGATCCTGGTAGGCATTATGTGCTCTGACACTATTTTGTGTGAATTATCTGACATCATCTGTGGGCATCAGAAGAGCTGCGTTCATGCATAGTGGCCCAGTATCTTTTTTTTGTGGTAATGTGGTATTGGTATTTGCGGGTGGTTACAATAGGCACAAATCTTGTTGTGTTTACATTTGGTGGTGTATTTTTAGGTGTCAATCCACAAGCAATTTCACAGAAGTGCATGCTGGAATAGTATTCTCCTTTTATATTTAAATGTATTTGTATCTGATACTGCTGATTCTACTCAATGTGGACTGTGGCTTGCATTATGACTGATTATGTATAGCCAAGTCCCTCACCAGTTGCTTTCCTCATAAAGCAGCATGTATAAAAGCAGTGACAGGATGGGGAGCATTTCTATTTATTGTGTTCACTTTCATGATCACGGATAGGTCAGGGGTACCGAGAAGTCAGTGACCACTATCATTAAGTGAAGGTATATCTTAGCAATTTGCAGCTGGATGATATACAGTGTAGAATGCATGTTTTAGTGGTCCAAAAATTTATGGTCAGGAGAGCACCTGTGACCACTCGGGTGTTTGACAGCCTGCACCTGGGTTGTTATTCATGACATCGGTGCACACTCTCCCACAGGGTATTCGCGAAGGTCTCAGTCGGATACAGTTTTCACTAGTTAACGCATGTCAACACTGGGGCAACAGGAAGATCCTGGGATGAGATTCTTGCCCATTGCTTGCTATGGTTTTTGAGAGTGCATATCTGTTTCGAAGTTAACTCTTTGAAACCATCTAGTTATTATAACGTGGGGTTTGGTATAATTATGTTTACATTGCTTCCAGCATTAGGGTATGATATCAACGATGCCTTGTAATTATCCCATTGCTGCACATGAGTCTTGAGAACACATCAGTCCAACACCAGACTCGCGCCAAGAATTCTGGTTGTTGAGCTAGGTGTTATTGAATGTCAGCATAGCGGCATTGTACAATTTATACGCAATCATTTATGCCACGAATAATGATTTTAATTGTATCACATTTGAAAATATCAATCGGGTTGTAATTTATTATTAATCGTTCTACCTTTGCTACCCACATAATTATCACTATAGAACTGCTCAGAAGTACATGCCATGATAATGCTGTGGAGCGTAAATGGAGACACTTAATACTCAAATGAGCTGCAACCGCCAATCTGGTATGGTCAGTGGTTGCGGTCATGTAAGGAGTTTTTGCTTGGCTCCTTATGACTCAGCTGACCACTAGGAATAGAGGTTGAACTTAACAGTTCCGTTCATCGGTAGCAGTCTCAGTAAGCGCTGGAACGTGGATGGAAGCCTACTGTGCCTCCTGACGACTGAACCCCTTTGATTGCAAAGGGCCATGCTCCCCTATGCTCCATCGAGTACCAGTGGATCAGGTACTCCTGGTGACCTGATTGGCATGCAGGTGGGAATGTCTATATTAGTCAAGCCCTTTGGGACCTACAGTTGCATCATTAGGCTGTTTAGTTATAACCAAGCCTGCCGGCATGGCGCACACTGTGTTTGTTGCCCTTTGCCCTGACTGCATGCCAGATTGTGGCCAAATGACCACAGATTGTAATACAGCTCTGGAAATAGTTAATGTGACACACTGCACAGTTTTCTGAAAAATCACAGCATCTCTACACATGTGTATGACAGCACATTCCAGTGCTCTGTTGAATTCCAAACCAAAGTCCGCCCTCATTCCTACTTACATGTGCTATCTGATTTTGAGAGGGGATCATTAATCTTATTTAAAGAGGAAAGTATCAAATAATAAGACACTGCTATGAGCAGGTTTCACATCCTCGTTGACAAATAGGACATGCTGGATCGCTCAGACAACAAATGCTAGGTAATTAGGCCAAAAGGAATTTGAATGAAAAAAATAACTTTTGTACCATGCCAACAGGAGTTGAATGGTCAAACTCCGTCTCTGACTTAAACATTATTAGTCTTTATTGTTTCCTAAGATAAATTATGATATGGTTTCTTTGACATTTTTGAGGGCTCGGACAGCACTGCTTCTTTTTTAATTATTTTGATGATTTCTCATTTACTGCAAATAATTAAAACAAAATTCTGCTTTTGAATTTCGGAATTGGACATGTTGTCCAGTAGTTTATATAATAAAGATATAATACAATGTACATTTTTTTCTCATAATTATCAACACCCATTGACGGAAATACCAATCAATAGAGAGATGGAAATATTGTGCAGTGGTCTCTTAATTTTTTCCAGAGCTGTATATTATCATATTCATATTTGTATGCTAATACATTACCAAGTGTAAAGTAAATAGTTATCCCTTAATGGGATAAAAAAAAGCAAAACATAAAGTGTGGAAAAACATAAAATAAAATACTAAAGAATAATATATATTGAATAAAAAAGATAATTGTGCATCTTACAGGAACTAAAAAATCTTCACATATTAGGTATCAATCACAAAACCATAATAACCTTTAAATTTAATTAAACAGGTTATGTAGTGTAAATTGAGGAAATGGTATGTGAAAAAAGGTATTAAACAAATCCAGCTGTAATTTATAATGTAAGAACTCAACTATGCCCTCGCAAAAGTATAAATTATGCTGACAGAAAAACAAGTCCCTCATACAATGCAACACTTAATAAAATAACCAATAGTTAGGGCTGTTGAAAACTGACAGGGAGGCTCACAAAAAGCTAAAGCATTTTGGTGGTCATTAACAGGAGTGGTTGTTCTCATACAAGGATTGCTTTTTTTGTTAAAGATCCTTGCATACAAACAATAGTCAGGTTTGACTCAAAAAATCCGATAACAGGTCAGTACCTCATTTCTGAGTCTATCCCTTTTGTCATGGCGATCATCAGCTCCCTAAGTGTGGTCGCTATAGCTACATGGGACCAGTTTGAGCTCTCCTGAATAGGGCTGCAGGTGCTGGTCTCGTTTAGCTACAGACACTGGCTTATCTGCCAGCCTAGTAGATAAGCATAGCGTAATACCGCCTCTGAATTCAAAGTCTAAAACCCAAGAAACAGGGCTTAGGTCAAACCCCCCGCCTCCGTGTATGATGAATAAACGTATAGACGAGACAAACACCCAGTTTAAATTGGGCCGATTTCAGGTCTGGGGTTTTCGAGACGCGCTCAGCTAAAAAGTGTTTACCATAGCTGACCCATTATCTCCTATCACACAGTTTTAGATGACTGTAGGGACTCGTGAGCAAGTTCTAGCACCCAACCGATTAGACATTCTAAAGGGGTCTTTTTTTTTGTGTTCACGAGTAATGTTGACGTTGATCTCGCTCCAAAATGGGTATTTATCACTCTTGTCTAACATATTTGTGCATTAAAATAAATATTAGTCTAAGCTCCTAAGAGAAGCTACAGCTTTCTCATTCCCGCCTTTAGTTACCCTGATAGCTTATTGCATTACGGGAACACAACCATGAGGAGCTGACAGGCCGCGCTTGCAGTCGAACATCTAACTCTTCTTATCTGATGACAGGGATAAACTTAATGAGCGTTCAAAGGGGATGTGGAGAAAGGGCAGTGTTGAGCATGTGTCCTTGCTGTACCCCACTGTTGTAAAGGTTATTTTTTGAGTTTAAGTTTTGAGACGCTCCCTTGTTCATCACTTCTCTCTCCGATACCCCCTCCATCTCTACCTGCAGGCCTCACACTGACCTCGCTCATGCCTTGAGATTTTCTACTTTTGTGCAGATAATGAGGTTGATAGACGCGGTGTCCCCGCCATAATCAAAACCCTCACACACCTCTGCGTCCGCCTTCGTGCTCGGGTCGACATGGCTACACCCAGCACACGCGCGCAGCACCTCTCTACGCTCACCCCGCGGACGGTGCCGGGCCCGCATGCCTAGTGGCCGCCGGAACCCCCCAGGGCATTGTCAGGGAACAAGACTTACACCCGTCACGACTCCTGGTCACCGATCCCTTGGAGCCCGAGCATTCCTGCATGAACGGATGGGTTGCACGGCGCCTGCGCCACTCTCTAGTGAGCCGCGTTCATTTAAGCTTGCGCGGCCACTAGCCGGGATTATTTAAAAGCGGGACAGTGCGCCGGATAGATTGGGTTTCCCGGGGCACGAATCCCTATTTTAAGCTCCCTGCCTCTTCCACCCGCACCTTGTTGCCGTACCTGAATCGATAGTTCTCTTGTGCCTGGGAGTAGGATGCGTTCTAAGGGTCTTGTTCCGGTAGTGAGTGTGTACAGTACCTTCACTGCCTGGTCTCCCACCGTGCTTCCCGAACCATTACGCCTGTCTCTGAACAATTCTGATCTGTACCCCGGATCTTCGAGCTCCTGGCTTCACGATTTCCTGTACCATGCAAAGACACCTCGGCTGCTCTCGCAATAGCTCATAGTCCCGCCGCGACTGCTAAGCCGCATCCGGTCACTTTGAGGCGGCCTCCTGGTTGAAAACCGGGACCCATACTTAGATTTCCGTTCCCCTGGCGTGGCTCAATACATATGGCTTTGTGAGGTGGTCCAGTGGACGTTCCACTACACATCCAACAATCCGTAAACAGTACTACGATTCTGGCCATGGATCCGCAAGGTGCCTCTACCGACGCGGCACTCCTAGATCCGCAATACCACCGATGGCATCCCATCACTGCATCTTAGCAGCATCGCTGCTAGCAAGCGCATCAGCCTGAATCCAACTGAATTACTATGATGGGCTTGCAAGATCCTGGCCATCACCAGCTAAGCATGCAACGAAGGGCGCGGCCGCGTGGCTCCTAAGCATGCAGCACAATTCGTGTCCGGGGACATCGCTCTGCGTCCTAAACCTGTCCGCTAGTCCATGCCGACGAAGTTTGAGGAGGGACTCTAGGGCATGCAGGGGGTTTACATCACCTCAGTGTGCTTCCAGTGTAACTTATGGCTGCGTCAGTCCGTCCTCGGAAAGGCTGCAAGGGTGGCCTTACGTGGTCAGTCTCACCTAATTCATTCGGGGAAAGCCACAGGCCTGGCTGACGCCACTTTGGGGAAACGAGGGTCCCTTTCACCAGCGGATCTGGCGCGGACATTCTGCAGGGAGTTACGCGCGGATGGTCTTCTGAGGAGCCTGCCCGGAGCCTAGTCTGCATTGAAACCGCTGTTATTAAAATCTACAGCAGGGAAACTCCTCCCAGCCAGTTGGCGTACTACGCCGTGCAAATTTCGCACTCTTAGTGCCTTCTGAAATTGGCGTGGAACATTTGATGCTGCTGTTGTGCGCCACGTTCTCAAGGAAAGGCCTTCCCGGCCAGATTAAGGTTGCACCTCGCCCACGGGGACTCTCGCGACGTCAATTATGTAGAGCTCATCCAGTATGGCACACCGTCCATAGTCATCCGCTTTCTCATGAGAGCGAGGATAAAGGACAGAGCTTCCGCCCAGGAACGCGGAAAGTCCAGCTCGCAACACAGTCGCGGCTACACCGTCTTCGCGCCAGTGTTTGTCAGCGCTCTCTCTTCCACTGTCACTCCCAGCCAGGCCCTTGGAAGAGGCACCACTGCAAAAGTGGACAGTAACGCCTGTCTCAGCCGCAACGAGCTTGTCACCCGACTGGCGGTTGAGGATGAAGGTTGTGTCTCTACTGCGGCAGCCAACCGAAACACACTCGCTTGTAGACGGGGTGGCCACTTTTCCGTGTGCAGACGTCTCTGGGGGAAAAGCACGCACCTAGGATTTTCGTGGGAGAGACATCCGTTTCCCTAGGTGTGAGTAATCCCTCTCAGGTAGCTCATGCTGCCTGCATGATGGTTACGTCCAATTCCGGATATATCAAGTGCCCGAGTGTTCGGCCTTCCTGATTCCGGATCGGCTGGAGAGCTTTATGCGATGCTTCGTTGGTGACCAAGTATCGTCTCTCGGTGGTGCCAGCTAAACCAACCCCTGGTCAATCTCCTCGTCAGTGGTTTGAAAATATTAAGCGACGCATCCACTATAAAACCGAGAGGATGAACCAGTGGTCCTACATTTAGGAAAGCCCTGCACAGGGAAAGGGATCAGCGTTCTTTCGGGTGGTACCCCGGTCTTCTGTTTTTGCGTTTCCCCCCTCGGCTCGAGTTTCTACGGGGGCTTCCTGGCTTACACGTTCACGCACGCTCTTTGCTGGATTGGAAGACGCGGTGATGGTTGTCTTGCTGGTATGGCGGCCCGGATCTCCAGTCGGGTGAGACGTTAGTTGTCGCTTTCGGCACCCCGGCCCCGGGTGATGCCCCCTGTCCTCCCCACTCAGTCCTCTCCCAAGCCATCTCTACCTGGTTATACCGCCAAACTCCTTATCAGGGACTGTTCACAGAGTTTTTTCCGAGAGGCAGTAGCTGACCGACAATTCATCTCACCTGTTCCGCCACCATGATGATTGCACACTGCCTTTAGACACACTGCTTACCGGGAGCCAGTCCCTCCTCCGGGGATAGGGTCTATCCCGCTTCGTAGCCGAAAACGTCGGGCGACTGTTCGCGCGATATGTAGAAGAAAAGAAAATCTTGAACGAACACAGGAGTCTTTCATACCGCAAAGTCTACTTATCGGGCGGGAGGTGCCGGGATTTTTCTTTGTGGAGAGAAAGATGGATCACTCGAGACTGTTGCATTGACTACCTTGGTTCTTAAATTAAGATCACCAGATCAAGAAACGGTACACTCTGCCGTAATCACGGAAACGCTCTTTGACCGCCCTCAGGGGGGCCAAGGTCTTTCCCTAAATTGGACCTTGCGGGGGGTACGGCCTCTATAATCTCACTCGGTATCGCCGGGGGAAGGCGACACGAGTGGAAGACGGCCTTCGCAATACTTCGTGATGGGACACCTTTGAGGTATCTGGTTACTATGCCTTCTGGCTTATGCAAACTCAGCTTCCGGCCGTTTCCAGGATCGTTTCGTCACATGATCATTTTTCAGGAGGCTCCCTTCCTATGTGCCCTGCCGGTCGTGTTTGTGGTCTACTTTGATGAAATCCTTGGGTCTTCTCACCCGATCATGGACCCACCAGACAGTTACATAGTGCGCAAGATCCTGAGACGCATCTGAGCGAGAACCATCTAAATGCTAAACTGGAAAAAGTGCCTATTTCACCAGACCAGCCTCCACGTTTGGGGATTGACGCTATATTCTCAGTGATAGGGTGTCCGTGTCGGAGTGGAAGACCCCACCAAACTCTCTGCCGTCCTACCTACAGTGGGACCCGACCTCCTGTTGGCTCTCGCGGTCGTTTTAATCAACGTTTCGGGTTTCGCTTAATTACTACACGACGAATTCTTCCCGGCACTTTTCGAGATTGGGTGGAGCATCCAATTGTTAGGCCTTACAAAATAACATGCCAACCCCGAAAACTGGTAGCGAGGGGAGGCTACCCGGTGGCCGAAGAGCCTTTTCCAAGTTTGGAAGGAAGCAGCATTCGCCCTTCGATCGGTGTGTGTCCCGGCAGATATCCGAGAGCCCTTCTTGTTCTGGAAGCCCCAAGTGGACGCCTAGACTTCCAATAGGAGCTGAGCACTGCTCACCAAACAGGGGTACCCAAGGACAAAGACATCGGACCTGCGGTGGTCTTTGTCCAGGACTTTCTACACCAGCAGAGAAGAACGTTATCCACTCGGGGAATCGGGGGAAAACTTTTAGCCATTATGCTATTGCCTAGAACGAATGGCGCCAGCCTCTCTGGGAGGGGATTCGTTTCCGCGTGGAAGTTATTGTCTTCACTGGACCACAAAAACAATCTCTATCCCAGGACTGCCAAAACGTCATGAATCTACGATTCAAGCAAACGATGGTCTCTGTTCTCTTTGCCGTCTTCAAGCTACATGCCTCTACACATAACGACCGGCAGAAAAGAGGACTGCACAGGCCAGAGATGCTCTATTCCCGTGCCTCCTGATGATTAGTGGGGGAGGAAGACGGAGCGGGCGCCACTAACAATATTTGTAGACCCCTGGAACGTTCTGATGTCGTGGCGTACCCAATAACCCTCGCCAAAGGTTGGTACCCCCAGTGAAGACGTATGTGCGCCCCTGCGTTATCCGGTTCTGATCGTTGAGGGTCCTGAAATGGGGTCACCTGTGCGCCCGCATCAGCCGGGCACCCTGGCGGTTCGAAGGTGCTAGTCTTGTTCGTTTGCGCTCGTTCATAGCGTTCTACTGTTGGACCGTGTTCGTTGAACGATGTTAAGGAGTTTGTTGGGGCCTGCAGCACCGTTGTGCCCCGTCATAATAACGTCAACCTGTCGCGCCTAAGACCCTGCTACCGGACTACTCCAACCTACTTGCCGCGGTCCCTAGCTGTCCTTGGGAGCGCCAGTATTGGACCCCGATGTAATTTACGTAACGGGACTATTCCGCGCGCTCCACTCGTGAAGGTAATTATCGTCGTCCATTTTGAGGTAGTCATAGACGGTTTTTCCAAGATGGCTCAGAAATTTATTTTTTTTGTGTGTCCTCTTGCCGGGCCATACATCTTCTGCTGCCTCGGCTCGCCATATTTGTACTTGTACTACATTTTCCGACGTGCATGGGCCGCCCCCCTTTCACACGATGCTCGTCTCGCGAGACGGGGAGTCCCAGGGTCGTCTCGAGATTTTGGCGACAGGGCCTCCTCGAATCGCGTACTGACCAAGTGGAGAGACTTGACTTCTCTCTGCGTACATCACCCACAATCCAATGGCAGAAGTGGAGGCGAGGGGATCAGGTCACTAGGTACTTATCTCCGCACTCCACTTCACCTTCTGCACAAACAAAGAGTGTCTGGTCCAGTCTACTACCTTGGGCGGAAACATTCTCGTTATAATTCTCTGGACTCTGAATTGCGCTGGGGCATCACCCTTCTCGCTCATTGTATTTGGTCGGCGATGCCCCGCGCCACCCTTACACTTCCCTCTGCCTTGCTCACGATTGTCCCTGACTGTCGGACAAGGGTATCCTGGGTCCGTGACCTATCCACTGTCTGGAGGAGAGAAGCGGCCAGTCACTGGCTTCAGGCCAGTCGGCACGTATGGAAGAACCAATGCGGACAAAAAAAGAAGACTCCTCTTTCTTATGGTCCCAGGGAGATAAGGTGTGGCTGTCTGTCGAAATATATTCTGTTTTAATAAATCCCCAAGCTACAAGCTGGGTTCCCCGTTTTTAGGTCCCTTTGAAGTCCTGAGGCGCATTATCCTGTGGACTACCAAGCTCTCCGGCTCTACCCTCCGACCATGCGAATCCCCAACTCCTTCCAATGTACTCCACTAATGAAGCCGCGTCACCCATAACCGCTTCTTCGGTGACCGTGGTTCCCTCGTCATCCCGTAAAGCTGATTCCACCATATTTTGCCGTCAAAGAGATTTTGGCCACCTAAGACGGTTCGCAGGTGAAGACGATTTTTTTGGTGGACTGGAAGGGGTTTGGGCAGAGGAAAAGGTCGTGAGGGAGCCGGAGTGAAAACATCCTGGAAGGATCGGTCTTTGCGTCTAAGTTATGCGGGCAGAAAGGTTGGGGACGGCCTCAGGGGGGGGAGGTACTGTTACGGGTGTCGCTGCGCACCCTGTGTCGGGCGCAGGCAACACCGCAACGCACGCGAGCACCTCCTGCCCTAAGCCGGCCGGTGCCGCTGGCCCGACGCTCGGAGGGCACCGCGGACAACCCCGCCTATGTTCACGGGAACACTTACCGTCACGCTGCCTGGTCCGTCCTGGCCTTCGACGGCTCCTGCTGGCCGGGCCGGGTGCTCCAACGCGCGCCACTGTCGTGTGCGGCGCGCACTGTCGGCACTGCCGGGAAATTAAAGGGACAGTGACGCTGGTTGATGGCAGTCCCTTCACACGTGGCTCTCGGTCCCTTATTTTAGCCCTGCCTCTTCCCCTCAGAGCACCTTTTGCCGAACGATAGTGCCTTTGCTGCCCTGAGAGGTAGCGTTCCTCAAGAGTCTTGGTCCTGTGTTAAGTGGGCGCTACCGTACTTCCTGATCCGTCATACTGTGGACCAAGATATACCATTGCTGCACTGTCCTGACCTCTTCTGGCCTGTCCCCGACTACGAGCCTGCTTCAGATTTTGTACCATCGCAACACCTCGCGCTGCCACTAGGCGCACAGCAAGTCAAGCGTCTTGGAGGTAGCTAGCGATCATCCGCGGTGTAGTAATACCGCCGCACAAGCAAAAGTCCATCCGCCCTTTGGGGCGGGGCCTGGTGAAAACCGGACCTACTTAAATTTCCGTTCCCTGGCGTGGCTTTCTTTCATCGCTTGTGGGGGTCCAGTGGATCCACTCCCAAAATCCGAAAACAGAGGAAGTAACTCACGCCCTGGCAAAACCCTTTTAAGGGGGGATAGGTGATAAATGTGATTCATCAGAAATCCATTTAAATAGAAGCGTATTCAGGCTTAGAGCAATTTGAGCTGTATTATAGCTTTACTCCATGCAGCACTGGAAAAGCATCACAGGCAAATGAATAAAAACTCAGGTAAGAAATCTGAGAATTTTTTTTTTTTCTTTTGGTTTGCTGAAAAATCCCTTTAATCGTTCTTGTCTTACGTAGAACCTATGAACACAGCACAGCTATTTGCACAGAGCCTGTACTGCAGCTGCTGGCACTCAAAATGGCGACTCATGCATATTTATTATATGTATTTATTCTGCCCACAACCCAAAACTCTTACAGCAAACACATTTTAGCTTTAGCTACATGCCAACAGCAGACTAACCTTAACATAACTGCTGAACAACAATGTGGGGCACAGGTGCTCCAATTAGAGAGCTATTCATACACTCATTGAAAGTCCATTGCTTATTTATGTCTAAACCCACCTTACCTAATGCAGTTGTAAAATGAATATCAGATTCAAACAATCAGACCCGTACCAATAAAAACTTTTAAATTTTTACTATAACACGTGATATTTATTTTTATTTTTTTCTCATTATTGGTACTTCTTAAAAATGTCATCAATTGTAACTGGCCAAAACTTCATGCTCCACAATGTGTGGTGACATCAACCTGTAAAGGAGACACATGCAGATTAGTCTACCCTTACCATCCTGGGAATTCCATTTACAACTTCAGTTTCTCACCATGCAAATGTAATACGTTTATTCCTTTATTGCAACACACAGGCAAAACCTTTGACAGACTGTAATTGCCATTACAACCACTGGGTAACCACAAATAGAAGCATGCAGCACAAACATTTCCCAACAGAGTATGGCAAAATAACGTGTTTCTTTAAAGCTGTTAATCTCACACTGAACCTCTAGACCAGGAGGAAATGTAAGGAAGGACATATCTGTATACTGAAATGTAGAGTCATAGGGTGACGTGTATGAATGTGGCTGCGCCAGAATTCTGGTGTCTTTTCAGCCTGAAAACTAGCCCTGTTTGCTCTATTTGTAACCAGGCGCACTCCAATATCAGACGCAATACAAAGCGCCACTTTATAATGCGCCAGAGACTGGGGCGTGCTGAGGCTGTCTCACTACAGCCGTAGAATTTCCCACAAATTTATAGCTTCAGTACGGCAAATCCAGGCACATTACTGCTGGAACAGGTAGACCAAGTTAAAAGTGGTTTACCTGAGCCAGAATTGTCGCTTAGTAGCTAGAAAGCACTAAATCTATGACCCGCAGTAGAACAGGTTCATAGATTCAGGTGCATTCTATGCTACAATGCGCACAAAAAATGGCGTCTGGGCAAGAAAAATTATACATGTCGCCCATGATGTCTCTTTTTATTTGGAGGGTTCGAGGAATGCCCAGGAGTAAGATCACTTACAAATGAGTTTTAGGATAGAGGGAAATTTTGTGATTAGTTTCAGTTAAAGTAATGATTGTGCTGACAAGGATACAGGCTCCTTTGCTTTATTTATTTAGCGGCAATAGAATTTTTGGAGGAGAAAGCAAAGACATTGAACTGTGTTCATTATGACATAATAAAAGTTCTGCCCAAGCCTCTCAGCTCCATCAGGCACTGATTAAAGTAAAAACTCTATTTTGTACTCCTTAGGTGACAGCTGACGTTCTCATAGTCAGGGAACAGGTGAAGGAGTGGGAGACGGTGCCAAGTAACTTATTTCCTGTGTCAGTGACCAGAATATAAAGTGTGGCTGATGCTTGTGTTCCCAAG
>JAODAL010038202.1:0-39493 GCA_025379985.1 Phyllomedusa bahiana
ATACTATTAGTAGACCTGGTTTAGTAGGCCACGGCCCGCTTCCAGCTAGGTTAGGGGGCCCGGATTGAACACCCGCGCGGGGCCAATACAATGCCCAGGTCTGCTGTAGGACTACATTTTAGAATAATATAGCTAAAAGAGTTTTCCTTGTTTTTTAGGAAACCCCACTCCATTTAAATAGAAAACTAATGGGTATTGAACTCTCCTGCTGCCGCTGTTTTAGCGCTGTTGGAGCTCCGGTGTCCCCTGATGGTCCCTCAGTAGTAGCATTATGCACATTGCTCATGTCCCCAACACCGTCAATGCTTTTATTTTAGGTATACCTTATTCATGTATCTAAACCTCTAGCTTCATTCTCTGTATGTTTATCTATATAGTCAGCACTGATTCACTTTGATGATCCCTATATGTCTACATGAATTATATGTCAAATGATTGTGTTACGATTACTATACAAATAAAGCTGTAAAATTATGAGCACTTTATATGAACTATATATTCTGTATACTCTATCATGCATTATTGTTATTATGGAAATCATAGTCTTACTATATATTTACCATTATTCATGTGGTAGATTTGTATATCCTTTCCTAATCTGGTTATCAACGCTTTCTACCTTTCTTGATGGTGCTTTTTTAATCTTCTTATATGCTTTTTGCTGTATTTTGGAAATTGTCTAGATACAAATTATATATTTTAATAATATGTGTTGGTTTGGTACATCTATATAGGTACTTAAATAATTCTGGTTAATGAACCTGTTCTCAATAGCATTAATATTCCTCTTGATGATTATCAAGTCTAGGATCAATTAAGGTATCACTTGTATAGATAATAATTAGCTTAATAACAAAAAATATGGAAGAAATTACACCTAAGATATAACACCCAAGACAAACAAAACTACATGAACACTCAGACCTTTGGACCACATCATTACTGGATAACATGAATAAAATGGTTTTCATATACTTTAAATGCTTACAATGATATCTTTTGTTTCAGTGGCATTTGTTTCTTTACATGAGATAGATTATTTCAGCATTGTGTTGTATGTATTCTAGAAAAAAGTTTGCTTTTGGCATGAAGTTAATTCTTGTTACCATTTTTATTGATGTGTAATAAAAGTTATGTATTAGCTCGATCCTCTCTCATTGCTATTCAATATTTAGAGATCTGTGATCTCTTAATGAGTTTTGCTGTCATATCTACAGTTGCAACTGATATTTTCTGCACATGGAAGTGACAGATATATATTATTTGCATGTACCAGTATTTTTTAATTAGTATATTAAACATAGTTTTTAATTTACGAAGCTGCATGTACGTATCTGTCTCCTGTTTAACTATATACTGCATAGAGACCTTTACACATCTCAATACACATGACAATTGGAGGCTCATCCGGGATTAGCCACACACCTTAATACCTATAATCCATGTATACATTATTTAATGTACAATTCCTAAGAATGCAATCTTAACACTATAACAAGCTATTTAGAAATTAATGAGTCGCTGTCAAGTACCAGGTCCTAGCCACATGTCTTCAATACAAATAATGATGACTAGTCTTCAAAAAAGCCTGCTCATTTAGGCATGAACAGAACTAAATTGAATGGAGATTCCTCTTCTTCCTGAGTTGACAGAATCACACAAAAGGCTGCTCATTTTGTAGGAGAGTTTTGTAGATTATAATTGAAGCCAGATGAATCATCTTGTCCAAAATTCACATCATATACCACTATGTTATGTAATTTCACTGCTCCTACTTACCAGTAGATAGATTTATAGGCAATATTGTACTACTAGAAACCTTTTTTGGCCAATCATCTGACTTCCTTTAAGAGCTGTGGGGAAAAGTATAGTTTCATTTAGCTGGTCTCTGATTGCATTTAAATGGGGCCAGGATGATGAAAAATAAAAAATAAAAGTTATATTCACCTTCTGGTTCCCAACTGCTTTAAAACTGCCCTGGTTGTCACTTCATGCCAGAACGCAAAACTTGCTAACGCTCCATTTTTTCACAGTCAAGTGTGAGTATCTTCTATGCATCAAGAAGAGACACCGGAAGTGCAGAGAAGCAGACCTCTTAGCGCCATTTAAACATAATTTTATCAAACTGGCATACCCTATTAAGCTATAAAACATGTATTTAAACCTATTTAGCAAAGGTCAAATTTTAATCCTATTTTTTTATGAAGCCTTGAGTTTGAATTCATTTTCTTTACCTGTCTTTAAATACAAACTACTGTATTAGTATTTTTTGTGGTGTTATTGACTCTTAAAAATATTTTTTAATTATTCAGAAGGTGAATTTTTACCCAAAAATCACAATACAGTAAAAAACACACTTATTTTAATGGAGCACTTGACAATCTGGAAATTCTAAGAATCTATTATTTAAATACAAAAAATCTGATTAGCAAAGATTAGCAAAGTTTATAGATAGTGCCAAAAAAATAAAAATGTAGTACAAGTATATTGTAAGGCTTATGTGACTGAAAAATTGATAGTATGTATAATACTTTATTTAAGAACTGCATTTTAGCATACATATTGTACGCAGGTATATTATTGTTATTTAATCCCGTAACTCAGCTCTAGCTAATTTCAGATAAAATGCATTATGCAGCATCTTCATAAGAACTAGAAAAATGCATTAATTTAACTGTTGTAAAACCTGCTACTCGTTATTATAAATCATCTATTGTTTTATTCTATTGGGATTAAATTATGGTACACAATACTAAAATGATGTAATGCAGCTACAGTAGCCTCTGCGCATGTGAGGTTTACCAGGTTAGGAGGCAGGGCTGGGATAAACTCTTTACAGAATGCAGAATACAACTTCATTTGAATCTTCCCCATCACAGTATCTTATGTGCCTGCGTAAATGTGTATATGGGCCCACTGGGTGGCAGAATATATCCTTATATAAATGTGCAACAAACAGATATGGAGAGTCTAAAATTTATAGCATGAGATTGCTTAAACACAGACGGATTTTGTGGGATTCAACAAAGTAAATCTAGGAGAAACATCACTTAAAGAAATAGGGACTACCTATTGTTATTGTGCTATAAGTATATATGATAAATATACATGCCAAATAGACCAAGCTAGTAGCTAGATAGAAAGATAGAATTAATCACTGACTGTTGCTATAATGTTATATGTATATATGATAGACATATGCAAGATGGATAGACAAAAAAGGTAGATAGACATGAAACAGATAGATAGATAGATAGATAGATAGATAGATAGATAGATAGATAGATAGATAGATAGATAGATAGATAGATAGATAGATAGATAGATAGATAGATAGATAGATAGATACTGGCAGAGTGCATAGACAATGCTTTGTGATTTTTCTCTTCACTATGTGTTATACTGAAGCTTGGTAGCCTACATCCCTGTGTATTCACTGGCATTATGATATTGCAGATAGGGTGACTGACAATCTGATATAACAATTAGTAAAATTACAAAGTCAACTCTATTACTTCAGCAAAACAATAGTGATTCATTGACACTGAAACACTAAAGTATGGTAGTAGATGGAAAGATTAAGGTTAGATAGATAGATAGATAGATAGATAGATAGATAGATAGATAGATAGATAGATAGATAGATAGATAGATAGATAGATAGATAGATAGATAGATTAGAGTGGCAGGTTTAATTAATCAGATTATAACTGTGCATATTTAAAATGTACCTTGCATTCTTCCAGAGCAGCAGTAATGTTGTAGGTCAAATTACAATTCATGAGAGCACAGTTTATTGATTCACTAGAAACTAGTAATACTTGTACTACTTATCACTGACACAAGTTCTAAATTAATTGCAGTCGAAACATCACTGCATGCTAATGACAAGTATAATGTACCTATAAATCTAAATTATAGAAAATAAATACCAATACTGCTTGGAAATAAAAAGAGCTCTGGGTAGGATAATAACAATCCCACTAAGATACATAACCTTTAATGGCCCAGCTGACCCCACTGTGCAACACTAGATGGTAAACATATTACTAATACTATAAGAGTTAGGCTATGTCCTAACAGTATAGAAAAATGATCGTATTCTAAAACTCAAGCTAGCCATGTACAAGAGATAACTGCTGGCTAGCCACTTATCCATTTGTAACTAGTTCTGTATATAGGTACAAGGCCCTAGTGGCCACTGGCATGTACAAAGCATACAATGTTTTTTCTTATCCTGTATGAAGCTAGCTATTTATTGCCCAATTTCTTAATTTTCAGTTTGTCAACCAGCCCTCCATCCAGTTTATTTCCCAACTCAGTAAGATTGTTAGCCAATATCTCCAATAAGGATGTAGCTAATATTAACTTGACACTTCACATGCTATAAATGTAATGTTGTAGTGTACAGGATTAACCCTTTACGCACTGGATTAACCCCTTTTCATGTTGCGGATAAAGTGGATCCACTGAACCACCGCAAGCGATGTTGAAGGCCACGACAGGGAGCGGAATCTAAGTGGGTCCCGGTTTTCACCAGAGCCGCCGCAAAGCGGGATGGTCTTGCTGCGGTGGGATTCCACCAGGTCGCTACCCCTGACGCGACCTGCTAATGGCAGCAGCCGAGGTGCAGCTAGGTAACAGGTGGTCGGGCAAGCAGGAGACCAGACAGGTGGAGCCTATGTGGCCAGGCGTAGATGTCTAGCGGACAAGAAATGGGCGTAGACAGCACCACGAGCACGGACACCAGGAATGCTTTGGAGCTTTCTCTAAAGGTGAGAACACCAAAGATCCAGCAAGAGTCAAAGGGAAGAGGCTGGACTATATTGGGACAGCTCCCGACAATTACCCAATTACTGGCGCACTGGCCCTTTAAATCTCAGAGAGTCGGCGCGCGCGCCCTAGGGAGCGGAAACACGTGCACCAGTCGGCAGCAGAGCAGGGGAGAGCAGGAGGGCGGTTAGGTGAGTAAGGATTGCGAGTGCGCCCATGGCACGATATGTGGCTCGCTGCGCCAGTCGCCGCCGCAGAGGGAGCATGGATACGCCCGTGGCTCGCAGAGAGAGCCGTAGGAGCACCCCTGACACCCCTTAAGTTCATTGCAGAATTTATTGTAGTTGAAGGTACTGTATTAGAATGTATTGATGATGATGATGAGTTTATACTGAAGGTCATGCTTTAGTTGCCTCTCAGACAAAAATGTGTGCATTTTAACATATAATATACTATGCAAAACACAACTGTATTGTAAAGTACGCTATACCAAGTGAGTCCCATATTTATCTGTCTCACACAACTATCTGTCTCACACATCAGTCTGTCAAACAACTATCTGTCTCACACAGCTGTCTGTCTCACACATGTTTCATAGTGTAACACATCAAAGATACACACATGGATGAGCGACTCCATCCATGTCCCTCCTATAACTTGCACCACGATTCAGCCAGCCAACAACCTCTCCAGTGGTTTGTAAGTGGCTTGAAGGTAGAAGACGGGCCGCTGCTGCTGCTCATAAAACTCTTACTGTACAACCATTTTGCTTCCCCTGTTTCTGCTGCAGGCAAAATCAGATTTGGGCAGTGATGTAGTTAAAACTTTTGTTGCCCAGGGTTGTCGCTATGTTTTCTGCCCCCCCTTTCACAGACCACACACCCATTTTTCCCACCACGCCTCTTTTTACAGGCCCCTCCTCACACTTATGAATCATAATCATCACTAAAAATCATGTTTTATGTTACAGCATTCTAAGAGTCAAAACATTTTACTTTTCAGTCCATGGAGCCGTGTGAGTGTTTTATATTTTTAGGATAAGTTTACCACTAAAAAGCCCAGGCAATGACGGCCACCAGTCCCCTTACAATATCCACCTCTCCCACTAGCCCACATATAATATCTGCCTCCAAGTTTTTCTTTAGTCATGCACTCGCTTTTACAATAAAGGACAGGTGTACGCTGCCACTATAAAAAGCGTCAATAAAAATACATACCGTCATTGGGCCCACAGAGTGGTTAGACACAGGTAGCCATCACATGAAAGTGAATACAGCACTGATCCAACACAACAAAATAAACCCTGACATCCAAGGACTCACAGGGATTCTCTTCTCTCATGTGTCGTTCTTTTTCCCTTTTTTTCTCTATCCAGCTCAGAACACCACGAAAATTTACCAGCAAAAACTGTGCCTGCAAATTTAAACCCACAAAAAATCATGTTTCTTATTTTCCCTTCCCTCTAATCCTCCCTCGGGCAAGGGTACCTCCCATTAAGTAAGTAGGTAGTAAAGTTGCCCACCGTTAAGTAGGTAGATTTATATGCACACTGTAGGTAGGTATAGTAGCACCCTGTAGGTAGAAACATATATGCTCCCTATAGGTCGATATGTAGCCCTCTGTAGATGGTAGGTATATATGTCACCTGTAGGTAGATAGGGAGGTATACAGCCGGGTGTCGATGGTAGTTATAAATGCCCCTATAGGTATATATACAGCTCCTTGTGGATAGGTAGGTATATATGCCAAAAAAAGCATAGAAAAATATCCTTTAAAATCAATTTTTATTTCCAATGAAAAAATAATTTTTTCACCCTATGCTATAGATGGGGGACACTACCAACATGAATTGCATGAAATGTCCCTCCAGTTTGGTATGATCCAATGCGGAAACCCCCCCAGAAGGCCCCCCACCCGTCCCTGGAAACCCCCTAAAAAACCCACCCCCCCTATGCACTATTTGGGGGAGGTAAGGTAATAGAGGGGGGAATATTTTAAATGTTTGTCATATAACTATAGGAATTGTATTCATCAAAAAATCTATCTCAAAAGAAAAAACGTTAAAACCAATGACCTCTATATCACCCCCCTATGTCTCTAAAACCTGGGGAGACCCAAATTTAGTGAGAAAAAAGGTAAAGGTGTTACAAACTTCAAGGATATGGGCTGTATAACCAAACCTACTCCAAAAAAAGCATACAGTTAATTTTTTAATATCCAAATCGTTTCCCCCCAATTTCCAGGGATCCTCAGGGAGAAAAATAATAAAATGTAGATATTCCCTTAGAAACAATAATATAAAAAGAGGTACCTGAACCTCCACCATGATTCCATGGGGGTTTAATTTTTCATTGGTACCTCAGGGTGATTATCCCCATAAAAACTGAAACAATAAAAAAATGAGACGAAAAAAACCAAAATCCCATCAAAAAATACCCAGCCTTTTCACCATGAACCCTTCAAAGCAGAGAAACAATTGGCCGTGAGATTGGTGTCACTCCCCTGTGGGAACAAAATTTTTGGTGTCAAAGTCCCCACCACGATGGAAAAAACCAGAGTATTTAAGCAGTCCAGTACCTCCCATAGAAAAAAACCCCCCCTTCTTTGAAAACCCGCACTCCCACCCCTGTAATCCCGCTGCGCGGTGATGCACCGGGTCCATAGAGGGGCACGCGCATGTCAAATTACAGAATCCCCGCGCTCACTTAAGGTATGTCATTGCCCTGGTTTTGGACAGACATCGATTATCAGGTCTGCGATGCGCAACCCCGGACCGGCCTCTAGCGGCCAGGTCAGGCTATTAAATAAATTCAAAGTAACCCTTTCCCAAATGCCTCTGTGAAGTTTTTTTAGAAAAAAAGCATACCGTTTTTATATAAAAACCCCCATTTTGCTTAATTTCCCCGCGTGCCATACAAAATAAGATGACTTTACACCAAAAGGATATAGCGAAGTATCCATTTCAATAAATGTGGGCTTTAGGGGAAAAATAGATCTAAAAAAAGGGGTTTTTGGCAAAACGTAGAATTTTTCAGGGAGTCCGTATTTTCAAAAAAGTTAATGAAAAAATTATATGGACCAGAAAAGCTGTTTAAAGGGAAAAATGTAAAGACAATGGACCAAATTTTGGCCCTTCGGATAGACCTATTTAGCCTATAATCCATTGGGTCTCCTTTTTAAAATCAACTTGTCCCGTCCCCCCCTCTCACGGAGGTTTCATTTTCATACCTTTAAATTTATAGCATCCCCCTTTCCATCATGTTTTTCCCGGTGGCGCAACGGGTATCACGTTGATTCTTGTATACCCATATCTCCCCCATTTCCCCCCTGAATTCACGACGTTTTTACCAAAATAATTTTAAACCCCTGGCACGTGCATATAGATAAACCCACAGAAAACAATTGATGAATCCCTTGATGTTAAATTTGAATTACTCTCACCATCTCCCAAAGTTTTCTATTGCACATATGACAAATTTAATGTGCCACTTTAAAACCCCATTGGGTTGCCTACCCAAAGGGTTCCCCTGCGGGGCCACAAAATGTTTATTTAATCGGTCCCGTAGACCCGCCCCTTGGTAGGGATTAGGGTCGGGGGCGGGTATCTTTTTAGGTTCATCCTGCAAAGAACCCCCCAGTATTTTTCACGTTTCATTCCTTTTTTGCTGGGGGTTGACTCTCCAATAATTGTAAGTCATTTTTTTCCCCCTCCAGAGTCAGTTTCTTAGTTTTAGGGGCGGAAGGTTACACGATCTTCAAATAGCCCTTTAAGGCCTCTTTGAGGATGATTTGGGATAGCCCCTTCTCTAAATCTTTTTTTCCCCCAGTCTTTGCTTGACTTTAAAAAGTGTTAAAGTCGGAGCAGTTCCTCCTTTGTGCAGTTTCCCCCGTGGGAAACCCTCTCTTAGGGGTTTGGGTGCCCCTATCCCCTCTCAGTTAAAATGTTTTTGGGGGGGGGTCTTTCCTGTAAATTGTGCTAATGTGTGGTCAGGTTCTTTGTATAGTCACATCCAGGAAGGGTTTTTGTATTCATTGAGAAAACGTGAATTTTAAAAATATTGAGTTTGTTGAGAAACCCCCAAATGGCAGCAAGCAACTTTTTCCCCTTCCAAGTACAAAAAGTCGTTATGAAACGTGCCTTAAAAGACACGGTAGTCCCGACATTTCATCGTTTATTGAAGACAATGTGTTCCTCCACAGCCCCGGAGCAAATTAGTACGGGGGGCCATGGGTTCCCATCGCAGTGCCCCCGAGCGGGGGTAGTTTTGCGTCGCACAAATTGTTATTCAAAAAAGAATCGATAGGACCCGTATAAATTTATTTGATTTCTTAACTGAATCCCCCTTCTGTCCAGGAAATTTTTTACCGCTTCCAATCCTTTTTCATGCGGAAAGGAAAAATCAAAATTCCACATCTATGGCTAAAAGACGTCCCTCAACCACTACACCTTTTAAAATTTTAGGGGCAAGTCTGATGTGCCCTAATGTAGGAGGGTAAGAGGTTACAAAGCCCCCAAGTTTTTTCAACATACACCCACATTTGGGTTAGGCTAACCTTACCCCGACCTATTGGTCTCCCTTTAGGGGATTTAACCCCCCTTTTGTACTTTAGGAGACTTTAAAAAAGGGTTGCCCTTTTTGGAAAGTCGGTAAAGGAACCCATGTTCCTGTTTGCTTATCACATGCTTACATAAAGCCTCATCCAGCATGGTTTTCAAATGCGCCAAAAGGGTCATGGTAGGATCCTTTCTAAGTGTCTCATACAGCAAGAAATCGATGTGTGGCTTTCTCCGCGCCAACTGCAAATCGGAACCATGGTGACGGACAATGGGAGGAACATGGTGTCCGCGCTGCACCGAGGAGGGATGGTCCATGCGCTTTGTATGGCACATGTGTTCAATCTGGTTGTGAAAAGGTTCCTGAAGTCTTCCACCGATCTTCAGAAGATTCTGAAAATGGCCAGGAAACTGTGCATGCACTTCATCCATTCCTACAAAGCCAGGAACACCCTCCTCGAGTTACAGCGGCAGAATGGCCTCCCCCAACACACTCTGATATGCGATGTTCCACCCGTTGGAATTCCAGCCCTGCACATGTGGACCGACTGTATGAACAGAGAAAGGCCATTAACGATTTTTTGATGATCCAGGCGGACAGGAGTACTCCCCTGTGTAACTTTGATGTCAGACAGTGGCAGCTAATGCGTGACACCTGTACTCCTATTATTATCCAGGCGGAGAAAGCCACTTCGATATATATTACCCAGTATCGTAAATCATAAGACAAAAACCACAGAGAATATCAATACCTTTGGGCAAGATAGGTATATAAAATATAACTTTTAATGAAAATTACTGATAAAACCTAACAATTCCCTAAAATTGCCCTACCTAAACTGCCTAATACGTGGGGAACCCGCTCCAACAAAAGGGCGACCCCACCAGGAACCTTACTAGAAACCCTATAAGGGCCCTCGTGATAGTACCTTACCCACTACAACCCTATGCATACAACTACAGTGTGTAATGCCACCTAGACTAAACATCCGTCACCACACACACAGACTATATATACACGTATCCCTGTCCCGACCGCGTTTCCCCCACACCGATAGAGTGGGTTCATCAGGGAACAAAAACTCTTCTAAAGTGGCAACAGTACTATAAGGAATCTCAGTAAGTACCAAATATATACAAAAAATAAAATACACGGTTCCCAGAACTAGATACCGTAACAGCATGCATGAAAGAATATACATATACAATCGTGTGGATACACTCACTCCCTTATGGTATACTAGGGAGCGCCAAAGATGAGGCAACTTCTCACACTCAGAGAGAGTCAGGACGACAGTGGCATGCTGGGCCGGATAGATGGTTCCCGAACCTGCACTAGAGGAGAAATAATGGTTTAAATACACGTTGTCCAACTCAGGATCAACACGCCAGGTGGACACAGAAAGAGAGTCCTCTACCGACCTGGAAGTAGAATGAAGCACATCCCCCAGGAGGGAACGCCCACAACAAAGGCAGCAAACAAAAACAACAACAAAAAGTTGTTGCTAAACCCCAAGAGGGCAGCAGACGAACACCAGCCCATTCAAATGCATATGAGATGGTTACTATGTATAAAAGCATTACAATCCACACCAATGTGAGTAAATAAACGTTATTGAATGCATGCTGCCATTCTAAGAAGCAGCCAGAAATAATTAGTCGGTAAAGCAACTACAATATTTAAAATATATGAATGATACCAACAATTAAATAAATAAATAGATAGCTCATAACACGAAAAAATAGCAGGAGATTAAATGAATGGCGCAAACGATAGAGAGTCATTAATTCCATTTGGGTGTAGCGTTTTTAAACGGAAGATCCAGATCGCTTCCCTCTGGAGTATTTTCTTCTCAAAATCCCCCTTTCTAGGGGAAGGATGGACAATTTCAACCACCGAGAATGTAATAGATAAGGGGCTGTCCTGTACGTAATACAGTCCAGAAACTTATTATTAATGACATTGGACTCAGGTTCACATCAGTCATACATAAGAATGAATTGGTGTTTTTGGACGTCTTGATCTCTAAGGGCCCGGATAACCGCCTGATGACGACCTTGTACCGTAAGCCATCAGCAGGGAACAGTCTCCTACGGTGGGATAGTCATCATCCGTTCCCACTTAGGAAAGGTATACCAAAGGGACAGTTTATGCGTGTACGAAGGAACTGTTCATCTAAGGGGACTTTTAAGAAGGAAGCTGAGAATTTAAGAACGAGATTCCTGGAGCGGGGATACCCACGACATATTCTCACAGAAGCATATCAATCAGCCTCTATACTTGATCGGTCTGCTCTATTACAGCAACAAAAGCCTCATAACATCACAAAGGAGAAGGTTAGGATCATAGGTACATATGATGATGCTTCTAGCCAGATTAGAAACATTATATCTAATTTTTGGCCAATTTTAACACAAGATCCACATTTGAAGGAATTGTTAGATATGTACCCCAGTATTACGTACAGGAGAGGCAAGAATATTAGGGACCGTTTGGTTCAGAGTCATTTTTCGACACCAACACCTTCGGCCACTTGGCTTTCATCCAAGGTACAGGGCACTTATAGGTGCGGAAAGTGTAAGGCCTGCCCTTCCATATCAGTAACGAAGTCAGTGATGAATTTACTGACAGGTCAAATATTTAAAACTTTTGGATATGCTAATTGTAAAACAAGGGGGGTCATTTACCAGGCCACCTGCCCGTGCCCCAAGATGTATGTGGGTAAAACTATCCGGGAATTTAGGCGGCGGATTTTGGAACACCTGGGGGATATTAGGAATGACCGCGATACTCCGTTGGCAAGACATATGAATTTGAAACATAAGGACAGCCCCTTATCTATTACATTCTCGGTGGTTGAAATTGTCCATCCTTCTCCGAGAAAGGGGGGATTTTGAGAAGAAAATACTCCAGAGGGAAGCGATCTGGATCTTCCGTTTAAAAACGCTACACCCAAATGGAATTAATGACTCTCTATCGTTTGCGCCATTCATTTAATCTCCTGCTATTTTTTCCGTGTTATGAGCTTATCTATTTATTTATTTAATTGTTGGTATCATTCATATATTTTAAATATTGTAGTTGCTTTACCGACTAATTATTTCTGGCTGCTTCTTAGAATGGCAGCATGCATTCAATAACGTTTATTTACTCACATTGGTGTGGATTGTAATGCTTTTATACATAGTAACCATCTCATATGCATTTGAATGGGCTGGTGTTCGTCTGCTGCTCTCTTGGGGTTTAGCAACAACTTTTTGTTGTTGTTTTTTGTTTGCTGCCTTTGTTGTGGGCGTTCCCTCCCGGGCGGATGTGCTTCATTCTACTTCCGGTCGGGTAGAGGACTCTCTTCCTGTGTCCACCTGGCGTGTTGATCCTGAGTTGGACAACGTGTATTTAAAAAATTATTTCTCCTCTAGTGCTGACTTCGGAACCATCTATCCGGCCCAGCATGCCACCTGGTCGTCCTGACTCTCTCTGAGTGTGAGAAGTGCCTCATCTTTGGCGCTCACCTAGTATACCATAAGGGACGTGAGTGTATCCACACGATTGTATATGTATATTCTTTCATGCATGCTGTTACGGTATTCTAGTTCTGGAACCGTGTATTTTATTGTTTTGTATATATTTGGTACTTACTGAGATTCCTTATAGTACTGTTGCCACTTTAGAAGAGTTTTTGTTCCCTGATGAACCCACTCTATCGGTGGTGGGGAAACGCGTCGGGACAGGTATAACGTGTATATATAGTCTGTTGTTGTGTGGTGACGGATGTTTAGTCAAGGTGGCATTACACACTGTAGTTGTATGCATAGTGTAGTGGGTAAGTACTATCACTAGGGCACTTATAGGGTGTCTAGTAAGGTTCCTGGTGGGGTCGCCCTTTTGTTGGGGCGGGTTCCCCACGTATTAGGCAGTTTAGGTAGGGCAATTTTAGGGAATTGTTAGGTTTTATCAGTAATTTTCATTAAAAGTTATATTTTATATACCTATCTTGCCCAAAGGTATTGATATTCTCTGTGGTTTTTTGTCATTTGAGGAGGCGACGTTATTTGTCAGTCGCCAGGACTACGGGATGAATAACGTCATTCCATTGCTTCATGTCCTGGAACAGATGCTAAAAAAATCTGTCTGGGCAGGGGACTGGAGACGTGGCAACTACATCTCGCGGCCACATGAGTTCGGTGGGGACTGAAATGGAGGAGGAGGAGGAGGAGGAGGACATTAGAGCAGAAGCATTGTCTGGTGAAATGAGTGGATTTTCTACCCAGGTGACAAGAGAGGAGGAGCAGGAGCAGCTGGAGGAGGTAGATGGAGATGAGGAAGACGAAGCAGATGACCCGCAAGCACCGTGGCAGTATACAGTGGAGATGGAGGCAGGGAGCCCCTCGGAGTCACTTGTGCAGATGCCCCGCAGAATGCTGATTTGCCTTGCTAGTGACAGCCGAATAGTCAGCATCCGGCAAAAGGATGACTTCTGGATCTCCACCCTATTGCACCCTCCCTACCGGTCCAAATTGGGAGCCTTTTCCCCAGCTATTGAGAGGACAAACTCATATACTATAGGGAACTCCTCCTTAGTCAGTTGGTCGCTGCCTATGTGCGGCATCATCCCTCCTCTGACAGGTCTGACCGGGGAGTTCCTCAGCGCTCACGTACTACTGCCGCGGCTGCTGGGGGGACGTGGGGGGGGGGGGAGGAGCAGTACCAGCTTCATCAGCAGCAACCTAAGTCTGGAGTCACTGATGAGCATCTTCCTTCACCTGCCTAGTGAGTAGGGTAGTCCCCAGCAGCCGCGGCAGGACCTGGAGCAGTCCCTGAACCAACAGGTGGTGGCCTACTTGGACAGCACTCTGCCACCCCAGTTAGAAGATCCGCTGGACTACTGGGCAGCCAAACTGGATGTGTGGGCGCAACTTGCCGAGTTTGCAGTGGAAAAGCTGTCCTGCCCAGCCAGTAGTGTGGCATCAGAGCGGGTGTTCAGTGCGGCGGGGGCCATCGTTACCCCAAGGAGAACCCGCTTGTCCACGAGAAATGTGGAATGACTGACCTTTGTGGAAAGGATAGGAAATCTCCAGTTATATGCAACCAAATGATGAATTGACCCAGAGTTACTTACATCGGAGTATCATGATGGTTACCTGTATAGGAGGGAGAAAGACAGACATGAAATGAAGTCCACCTCTTACATTTCTTTTTCAATGAACCCAAAAAATTGCTTTCACCATGATTCACCTTCTATAAAAGTAAGTATTGACTGTAAAATATCTTAGTTATAAAAGGTCAGATAAATGGAAAAAGGGCTCTCAGGGGAAAAATATGAATATAATAACAGCTCTAGTGTTATTTTACTTGTTTATCTAGGTTTAGCCATTCAGTATTGGGGGTTACTCAGAACTGTATATAATATTGGGCAGTACATTAAATCATCTTTACTTATCTGTCTTCCAAAGATGAACATATTCAGCTTGCAATCACTGTTATCCAAGGTTTGCACATGAGATTGGCATGAGAGTGATTCAAACACAGACTCAGACAATGCAGCTTTTTTTTATACCATACCATGTACAGAGCTTTCACATGTTGAAGGTCATCTTTGAGATACATTCTATAGAAACATATTGATAAATATACCTAATTATACTGCAAATCTTTAATAAATGCAACATGCACACAAAGGATTAATCATCATTTACAAAGTCCTTTCCATATTTCATTTGCATTGGGTAAATAAATGATTAATATTCTTTGCTCAGATCTACGTTGCTTCTGTGTAGTCTGTATATAAAGGGGACATGGATAGATACTGTTTTTACATTTGATGGATTATGTACCTGTAACAATGTGTTAAAGGGAATGTATTGCTTAAATATTTTTAGCTAATTTATATTCTTATCTTCTAAACTGATTATGTTTTCAGATTATAGATAATTGATTGTATCTACTGCAGATGACTATGGGGCAACCATCTTGCCATAGCTGTTTTAACAACATTTGTAGATTTGCTTTTAAGCAGCCTCATGGTCCATAGGAAACTGTGAACAGAAGATTCAGTGATGTCAATTGAAGAGTGCTGTGTGACAGTGTCTGCCTGGATTGCCTAGGACTCACCAGTGGAGCTTATCCTTGGGCCCACCAGTGGAGTTGATTCCATGGGTCCATCCAACAGCTACTATGACTTTTTTGCCCCTTTTCCTTTGCCTCTTGCTTTCTGCGTCTCCAACTTTCTGCCTCTGCTGACTGCAAGGTGGTCCCCAGCCTTACATTCCACTAAGATTGATGTGATGATCAAGCAGGCCTGCAATGCAGATATAGAGCTCTGGCTTCCAAGTCTCCTTAACCTAATTGTAGGTAAATGGGGCAGCCAGTAGTGTACATGATGGGTCTGGAGAGATGTATGCCCTTTAAAATAATACTTTTCATTTCAATAAAAATATACAAATTGCTGTAAGACAATGCTTCATGTATGACACTTCTAAATAATAGTCATACAGGTACTAAATAATGTCACTATACAAAGGTCAAATAATACCGCTATGACATGATAACATTTCGCTACCATATTGTGACTGAATACAAACATTATACTGTTACTGACTACAACCCATTACAATGAGACCACTATTTAAATCATGTAGTGACCATATAGTTTTAGATGTCTGTTGTACACGAGTGCTCTACAGCCTGTATAAGTGAAAACAGCACAGTTACATCCAGTGACTTACAGGTGACATCTTCTCTGATGAATACTTTACCTTCAGCTTCTTTTCCATCTAGCCCAGACCGCCATAATGACTTCCTATAGCAACCACTCATCTCTGTATATGCCATATTATGTAGTTAGTTAGGCCCTATCTTAATTAGGTATGTGGGTAAGTAAGCCTACAATTATGTAAGTAAGCCCATTAGGTGGGTACTAAATCCCCTCACTAGGTAGTTAAGCCCCTATTGTGTTTTTTTTCTTTCTATCTAAATGGGTTGTAGTCCCCATTAAAAAAAAAAAAAAAAAAAACGAACCTCACATTTTCCCTGCAGTGCAGCAAGCTCCTTTAGCTCCTGTCTAGTGCATAGGTGGCATGATGTAGAGATGTTATCACACCACCTGCATCGGGACACTCCTGAGGTTTTGTAGGCTAGAAGTCTAAGGCAGCTTAAGGCCTACAAAAGTAAGCAGCGCAGGCAGTGTGGGTTAGTAATGTCATAGCACTACCAAGTACCAAGAAACACCTTCCTCACTAGTGTTGATCCGATTTTTATCGACAAAGTTGAGAATCGGCAAGGTTTTTATGGTGATCGAAATTTCAGAATCATGCGATAAATAAGGTTAAAATACTGTTCAAATCATCTAATAAGATCGCGCCTATTTCGGCTCTTCCTGATAATTTTGGCGGTCCAGCAAATGAGATTACAGAATATAGCAGGGTGAGACTGTGTGGTGCGACGTCATGACTCTGGATGTGTATTGCTTGCGATTGGCCTGCTAAAGACACATGACCAATCCCTCGTTTATACATAGAACATCGTTTCCTGTTTCTTGTTAGAGCCTTCAAGTTCTCTCAGCGGTATCATAGGGATAGGACCTGCGCTCTGCCCTGTGGCCAACAGCTCATCGAAATTAGTCTAATTCTGCCCAGAGAAACCTCTCACTAGTAAGGCTGTGATCCTTCCCATTTATTAAATTAAGATTTGAAACATTTAAATGTAGTTAGCTAGAGAATTGTTAAAGCAGCATCTACCGCTCTAAATTCACAGAGGCCGGTGGGAGCTGTGGGCGGCCCGCGGGGCTAACACAGACAAGCTTCTATCTATCTAAAAACATTGGATAAAGTTCACACAGACTTAGTAGTAGACATTGTAGTGGAACTATCTTTATTATTAACAGTTTGCTATTGAAATATTTCCTGGATATTGGGTCAGCCATGAACATATTGTGATAAATCATCAATTTCTAGTAACGCAAGGTCTCTTTGTTAGCTGCAAAACTCCACTCTTATTACAACAGTATACATTTCACATAGGTGTTCATTTTAACCACTATTACACCTGTGACTTTGATATATCCGACCTTTGCAATTAAACTTACGAACCCACCATCTTGTAGTCAGCATCAGGTTGTTCTTGTTGAGAGCCAAAAAATACCGTGTCACTGGTACGAAAGACATCACAGGTTAACGTGTTTTTTTGACTTTTTGCGCACCCAGCACTGTTCATTGACGCAGCATCTACGTAGACGACTACCTTAAAACATCAGCAATCTATATTCACGCACCAGGTGAGAATTGAAAGGTGCAACAAAATAACCGTTTATAATATCACAAACCAGAACAGTTACGTGTTTTTTGACTTTCGTGCCCAGCACTGTTCATTGACGCAGCATCTACGTAAATCTTAAAACAGCAATTCAATTTTCAACCATCAGGTGAATTGAAAAGGTGCAAAAAATAACCGTTTATTACTATCAAGAACATAACAGCTTAAGTGTTGTTTTTTGAACTTTTGCCGCACCCAGCACTGTTCATTGACGCAGCATCTACTAAATCTAAAACAGCAATCTTCTATATTCACCACTGTGAATTGAACGGTGCCAAAAAAATTACGTTTTATTATATCATAAACATAACGTTTACGTGTTTTTGACATTTGAGCGCACTCCAGCACTGGTCATTGACGCAGCCATCTACGAAAAACTTAAAACAGCATTCTAATATTCACCACAGTGAATTGAAAGGTGCAAAAAATACTGTTTTTATTAGAACAAACACATAAAAGTTTACGTTCTTTTTGACTTTGCGCATTACGCCAGCACTGTTCATTTGACGCAGCATCAACGTAAATCTTAAACAGCAATTCTCTATTCACCACAGGTGATTTGAAAGGTGCAAAAAATACCGTTTATTATATCGCGAACACGATACGGCATTACTGTTTTCTTTTGACTTTTGCGCACCCAGCACTGTTCATTGACGCAGCATGAGCTACGTAAATCTTAAAACACAATTCTATATTCACCACAGGTGAATTTGAAAGGTGCAAAAAAAACTCGTTTATTATATCAAAACATAACAGTTACGTGTTTTTGACTTTTGCGCGCACGCAGCACAGCAACTGTTCATTGACGCCAAAGCATCTGACGTAAATCTTAACAACACAGCAATTCTATACTTCACCACGATGTGAATTGAAAGGTGCAAAAATACACATTTTTATATCAAAACATAACAGTTACGTGTTTTCTTTACTTTTTTGCGGCACCCAGCCACTATTCTATTGACGCAGCAATCTTACGTAAATTCTAAACAGCGCACTTCTATAATCAACCACAGGTGAATTGAAAGTGCGCAAAACAATAAACCGTTTATTATATCAAAACATAACATTACGTGTTTCTTGACTTTTGCGCACCCCATCACTGTTCATTCGATGCAGCATCTACTCAAAATCTTAATACAGCAACATTCTATAATTCAAAAAAACGTTGAGAGTTGGAAAGGTGCACAAAATACCAGTTTATTAAATCAAAAACATAACAGTTACGTGTTTTTGACTGTTTTTTGCGCACCCAGACAACTGTTTCATTGAACTCAAGCATCTACAGTAAATCGTAAAAACAGCAATTCTATAATTCACACACAGTTGAATTTTAAAGTGTGCAAAAAATGACCGTTTATTATATCAAAACATAACAGTTACGTGTTTTTTGACTTTACTGCGCACCCAGCACTGTTCAGTGACGCAGCAACTTACGTAGTAATCTTAAAACAGCAATTTCTATATTCACCACGTGTGAATTGAAAGGTGCACAAATAATACCGTTTATTATACATCAAAACACAACAGTTACGTGTTATACTTACTTTTGCCGCACCCCAGACTGTTCATTGATGCAGCATTACGTCAAATCTTAAAACAGCAATGCTATATTCCACTCCACAGGTGAGAACTTGAAAGTGCAAAAAATACCGTTTATTATAATCAAAACATAACAGTTTACGTGTTTTTTGAACTTTTGTGCGCACGCTCGAGCACTGTCATCTGAACGCAGCATCTACGTAAATCCTTAAAACAGCAATTCTATATTCACCACAGTGGAATTGATAAGGTGCAAAAATACCTTTTATTATATCAAAACAAAACAGTTACGTGTTTTTTTAGACTTTTGCGCACGCCAGCACTGTCATTGACGCAGCAATCTACTTAAATCTTAAACAGCAATTCTATATTCCCCACTAGGTGAATTGAAAGGTGTCAAAAAATATCCGTTTATTTATATCAAAACATAAAGTTACCGTGTTTTTTTTGACTTTGCGCACCTCAGCACGTTCATTTGCCGCAGCAATCTATCGTAATCTTAAAACAGCAATTTCTATTTTCACGCACAGGTGAATTGAAGGTGCAGAAAAATACCGTAATTATATCAAAACATAACAGTTACGTGTGTTTTTATTGATCTTTTGCGCACCGAGCACTTTCATTGACGCAGTGGCATCTACTTAAATCTTTAAAACAGCAATTCTATATTCACCACAGTGAAATTGAAAGGTGCAAAAAATACCGGTGTTTATTATATCAAAACATAACATTATGGTGTTTTTTGACTTTTGCGCACCCAGCACTGTTCATTGACGCAGCCATCTACGTAAATCTTTAAAACAGCAATTCTATATTCACCACAGTTGAATTGAAGGTGCAAAAAATACCGTTTATAATATCAAAACATAACAGTTACGTGTATTTTTACTTTTGCGCACCCAGCACTGTTCATTGATGCAGCATCTACTTAAATCTTAAAAAAAAACAGCAATTCTATATTCACCACAAGTGAGAGAAAGGTGCATAAAAATTACCGAGTTTATTAATAATTCAAAAACAGTAACAGTTACGTGTTTATTGACTTTTGCGCACCCCGCACGTTCATTGACGCAGCAATCTACGTAAATCTTAAAACAGCAATTCTATATTCACCACAGGTAATTGAAAGGTGCAAAAAAATACCGTTTATTATATATCAAAAACATAACAGTTACTGTTTTTTTTGACTTTTGCGCATCCCAGCACTGTTCATTGACAGCAGCAATCTACGAACAAATCTTAAAACAGCAAATCTATATTTCACCACAGGAGAATTGAAAGGTCAAAAAATACCGTTTTATTATATCAAAACATAACAGTTGTACAGTGTTTTTTACTTTTTGCGCACCCAGCACTGTTCATTGACTGCAGCATCCTACTAAATCTTAAAACAGAATTCTATTTTCACCACATGGGTGACTTGAAAGGTGCAAAAAATACCGTTTAATTATATCAAAACAATAACAGTTTACGTGTTTTTTTGACTTTTGCGCACCCAGCACTGTTTCATTTGACGCAGCATCTACGTAAATCTTAAAAACAGCAATTCTATATTCCCACCACCATGTGAATTGAAAGGTTCAAAAAATACCGTTTATTATATCAAACATAACAGTTACGTGTTTTTTTGACTTATGCGCACCCCAGCACTGTTCATTGATGCAGCATCTACTTAAATCTTAAAACGCAATTCTATATTCACCACATGTGAATTGAAAGGGGTGCAAAAAAATACCGTTTATTATATTCAAAAAACATAAACAGATACACGAGTTTTTGACTTTGCGCACCCAGCACTGGTCATTGACGCAGCATCTACGTAAAACTTAAAACAGCAATTCTATATTCACACAGTGAATTGAAAAGGTGCAAAAATATACCGTTTATTATTCAAAAAACATAACAGGTTACGTGTTTTTTTGACTTTTTTTTGTCGCACCCCAGCACTGTTCATTGAAACGCAGCATCTACGTAAATCTTAAAACAGCAATTCTATTTCAAACACAGTGAATTTGAAAGGGTGCAAAAAGAATCCCGTTTTATATATCAAAACATAACAGTTTACGAGTTTTTTTGTACTTTTGCGCACACCAGCACAGTTCATTGACGCCGCATCTACGTAAATCTTAAACAGCAATTCTATATTCACCACAGGTGAATTGAAAGTGCAAAAAATACCGTTTATTATATATCCAACAACATTAAAAAGTTACGTGTTTTTTTGACTTTTGCGCACACAGCACTGTACATTGAATGCAGCATCTACTTAAATCTTAAACAGCATTTCTATACATATCACCACAGGTGAATTGAAAGGTGCAAAAAATACCGTTTATTATATATCAAAACATAACAGTTACGTGTTTTTTGACTTTTGCGCACCCCAGCACTGTTCATATGACGCAGCATCTACTAATCTTAAAACAGCAATTCTATATTCACGCACAGGTGAATATGAAAGTGCAAAAAATAACCGTTTATTATAATAAAAACATAACATTTACGTTTTTGACTTTTGCGCACCCAGCACTGTTCATTGACTCAGCATCTACGTAACATCACTTAAACAGCAAATTCTATATCACCACAGGTGAAATTGAAAGAGCAAAAAAAACCGTTATTATATCAAAACATAACAGTTACTTTGTTTTTTGACTTTTGCGCACCTCCACACTGTTCATTGACTCGAGCATCTACTAAATCTTAAAACAGCAAATTCAATTTTCCACCACAGTGAATAGAAAGGTGCAAAAAATACCGTTTATTATATCAAAACATAACAGTTTTACGTGTTTATTTATGATTGACTTTTGGCGCACAGCACTGTTCATTGACGCTCCACGGCAGCACTAAACCTCAAAGCAGACGATCTACGTAAATCTTAAAACAGCAAATTCTTAATTCACCACAGGTGGAATTGAAAAGGTGCAAAAAATACCGTTTATATACAAAAACATAACATTTTACGTGTTTTTTTTTGACTTTTGCGCACCCAGCACTGTTCATTGATGCAGCATCAACCGTAAATCTTAAAACAGCAATTCTAATATTCACCACAGTGAATTGAAAGGTGCAAAAATACCGTTTTATTTAAATCAAAACATAACAGATACGTTTTTTTTGACATTTTGCGCACTTAGCCAGCACTGTTCCTTGACGCAGCATCTAACGTAAATCTTAAAACAGCAATTCTATATTCACCACAGGTGAATTGAAAAGGTGCAAAAATACCGTTTGTATTATATCAAACATAACAGTTACGTGATTTTTTGACTTTTGCCGCACCCAGCACTGTTCATTGATGCATCGATCTACGTAAATCTTGAAACAGCAATTCCAATAGTATCAACACAGGTGAATTGAAAGGTGCAAAAAAAAAAAGGTTTATTATATCAAAACATAACAGTTACGTGTTTTTTGACTTTTGCGCCACTCCAACACCACTCCCAAATAACTGCCACCACCTCCGAACAACACCCAGCAACTGTTCATTGACTGCAGCATCTACGAAACATCTTAAAACAGCAATTCTATTTTCTCAAACCACAGAGAATTGAAAGGTGCAAAAAATACCGTTTTATTATATCAAAACATAACATTACGTGTTCCTTTTGCACTCTTGCGCACCCAGAGCACTAGTCATCTGACGCATGGCATCTACGTAGAATCTTACAAACTGTACCAATTCAGAAATTCACCCACAGGTGAATTGAAAGGTTGCAAAAAATACCGTCTTATTATAGTCAAAACATAAACAGTTTACGTGTTTATTTTGACTTTTCTGCGCACCCAGGCACTGTTTCATGATCTGCAGGCATACTACGAAAATCTAAAAACAGCCCAGCAATTCGATATTAACTCAACAGGTGAATTGAAAGTGCAAAAAATACCGTTTATGTATACTCAAAACATAACAGTTACGGTGTTCTTGGACCTCTGCGCACACCAGCACCCGTTTTCATTGACACGCAGCATCACGTAAATCTTAAACAGTAATTCTATATTCACCACAGGTTGAATTGAAAGTGCAAAAAAACAATTATGTATATCAAACAGAACAGTTTACGTGTTTTTTTGACTTTTGCGCCACCCAGCACTGTTCATTGAACGCCAGCATCTACCTAAATCTTAAAACAAGCAATTCTATAATTCACCACAGGTTAATTGAAAGTGCAAAAAAAATACCGTTTATTATAACAAAAACATAACAGTACGTGTGTTTTTTACTTTGCGGCAACGCCATCATTGTATTCATTGATGCAGCATCTACGAAAATCTTAAAACACAATTCTAATAATCACCACAGTGAATTAAAGGTGCAAAAAATACCGTTATTATATCAAAACATAACAGTTACGTGTTTTTTGACTTTTTGCGCACCAAGCACTGTTCATTGACGCAGCAACCTACGTAAATCTTAAGCAGCAATTCTAATATTCACCACAGGTGAATTGAAATGCAAAAATAAACACGTTTATTAAATAATGAAAACCAAAACAGTTACCCGTTTTTGATTTTTTGACTTTTTTTTGCGCACCCAGCACTGTTCATTGATCAGCATCTACGTAAAATCTTAAAACAGCAATTCTATATTTCAACCACAGGTGAATTGAAAGGTGCAAAAAATAACCGTTTATTATATCAAAACATAACATTTACGTGTGTTTTGGACTATTTTGGCGCACCCAGCACTGATTCATGATGCAGCATCTACGTAAATCTTAAAACCAGCAATTCTATATTTTTCCAAAACAGGTGAATTGAAAGGTGAAAAAAATACCGTTTATTATATCAAAACATACAGTTACGTGTTTTTGACTTTTGCGCACCAGCAACTGTTTCGATTGACGCAGCATCTTACGTTAAATCTTAAAACATGCAATACTATATTCACCACAGGAATGAAAGGTGCAAAAAATAACCGTTATTTATTACCAAAAAACATAACAGATTCGTGTTTTTTTTGTACTTTTGCCCGTCCAGATTTGTTTGATAGGACACTTGCAGTTAATTTTGAATCCAGAAATTTTTTTTGTTTTGATTAGAGGGATTTGTAATAGCTGTGATTTTGGCGTCTTTTAATAAGAGACAATCCAAAACTATTCCATACCATCACAAATTTTTATATTTCTGAACATGGAGCGAAATGCAGGTGGTAAAGCGAGCAAAGAGGGGGTAGCACATGAGGTAGAGGTACGTGAGAAGGTGCTCCTTCCAGTGCTGGCGGACAACACGCATGCCAGCTGGATCGTCATTGCAGGACTCGTCATGGCCTGTCATCGCGTGGGGTCAGTGGCCCAGTGAATCTAAGTACGAACAACATCGACAATCTGTCCTTCAGTGGTTTAATGCAACCTGCATCTAGCGAGTCTACCTCCTCGTCCTCGCAGTCAACGCCACAAATGTCGTCACAGCATCATCAAAATCCGTCCAACAAGAAGCAGCCCAAATGGTCAACTCGTGTACCCTCCACTGTGATAATCCATTCTGCAGATCCTCTTTGATGACAAAATGCGGTTTGGGGTCAGAGGCATGTTAAAAGATCAAGAGGATGATTTAGGTCTGCTCTGACGCCCATTTACTGATGCCGTCAGAGGAAGGTGAAGGAAGCCCGTCAATCGCAAAAATCCCGGGCGGTCGGGCACGCCTTTCAGTGCCACTTGCTTGTAGCCCGCAGCTTCTGGATTCAGAAAAGGTCAAGGACGACCAAGGTCACCTGTGTTTGTGATGATGGATGATGACGACAATCAATCCATCTGGTCTTTTCCGCAGAATTTGCTTGCGAGCGCTTCATCATGGGACGAGGAGAAGACGATGGAGTAGTGTCAATACGGGTCGCCGCCACAAAAAGGAGAGGCGGGGTCGCAGATGTCCCGTCCCTGATATGATTTCCGCCAGCCACGGTCATGCAAACACCCCTGCTCCTCGCTTTATCGCCGTCAAACAGGTCCAAGACCTCTCAAGCATGGCCATTCTTTGAGCAAGCCTCTGATACACCCAGCGATGTCATATGCCCGCTCTTTCCGTAAACATCATAAGTATGAGGCAATAAACTTAGAGGTTAACCACCACCAACATCGTCAAGGTCACACTGCAGCGAATGAATGAGTTTGAAATGGAGGGAACACTGGGCCAAAAAAGGCCCAGACCGACGCCGGCCTCCATCCACTGTCACACCCTCCATGATCTCCGCCTCCTTCCTCCTCCTCGCCCTACCACCAAAGCGTTGCCTCAGCTGCCATGTCTCTCAGAGTCATGATCAGGGACAGCCTCCGCTTCAGCCTCCCACCGTCGCCCGAGTACCACCAAGCACCACCAGAAGAGACCCATCCTACCTACCCCTTCTCCTTCGTGCCAGTTTTTGACGACCTGCACGCCGTACAGCGGCCATCTAGCAGCCAGCCTTCTGTCTTCCAGGTTGGGAGCAAAGAAACACTTTAACCCCAAACCATCCCAAACAAAAGCCTGAATGTCAGCCATTGCCAGTCTTTTGGCCTTGGAACAGTTGCCTTTCCGTCGGGAGGACCAGATGGGTTCCCGCCACCTCAAGGCCCTCGCTTTCCCCCAATACCAGATGCCGAGCAGGCATTTATTTGCCAGATAAAGCCGTCCCTGCCCCTGGCCCAGCCACATGTCCATCTAAAATTTTCAAGCGCGTTGTCTGCAATCTGTGTCCGGAAAATGTCCCATCTTCTCACCACCGACACATTGACTAGTAAGCACCGGCCAAGTCCGCTTTATCTCGTGACAGCTCACTGGGTGATTGGTTGGATGTCTCTTGTGGTGGACTGTGGCATCTCAGGCTCGGCGCAAACCGCTCTTCAAAACCGCAGGATGGTCCCAGGGCTCTTTCCTCCAAGGCCTGCTGTGGCATCACGTTCCCATAGACAACCAGGCCGTTGTGTTTATTAATCAGCCTTTGCGACCGTCCACACTCAGGTCAGGAGCTGTGGACGCTCTAAGAGCAACAGACCCGAGCGCTGCTGGGTGACAAGCAACCTGTGCCAGGCAAGGTGTTGTGCGAATAACGGGCGAAATCTGCTGTCCGCCCTCCTTACGAAATCGGTAGGCTGGAGCACAACCTTGCCTGGCTCATGTCATGCGAACCTATGTCGCGTCCAGAAATTATTCTAAAGAGTCTACCCGGGTCTGGACTTGTCCTTCTGAAGAAGGCTCGAGGTCTGGTTCGCACTCCGCCTTCACATACCCTGCTTGCGGCCCGGCCTGGCTGCGTTGCAGCGTCAGCTCGGCTCTCCCGTCAAACGCGTCTCAATGATGACGTGGCAACACGCTGTGAATATGACCACCCACCACATGCTCCAGCGATTGTGGCATCAGCGCAATGCTTATTACGCATAACAAAGTGACACATGGCCTGACAAGCAGCGGTACGTACCTCGGGGTGTGAACCAACCCGAGAGTGAGAGGCAAGGTGAAAAGAGCTCTGCACCATCCTTGCCATTTAGAAGAGCCACCCAATAATTGTCATTGCGGACAATGCCCTTGTCAGCATGAAGCATTGTGGTGATCTTATTTCTGGAACGATCGTTTGGACACTCTGAAACAAACATGTCCCGCCAGCGACGGAGTAGGAGACGGACACAGATGCGGACACGGAGCCCTTTCTCTCTGTCAAATTCCACAAGGCCCGACTAGTTTCTCACGATTTCATCGGTCTTCATTATGCAGTGGTTCGGGTCCAGAAGCTAGTGCAAGTGGCGCATCATGCTCTCAGGTTGCATCATCTCAGGCAAAGTCAGTGCTGTTTGAAGCTGAGCCGGAAAGGCCAGCGGAGGAGGAGGAGGAGGAGGAGCGGATATTCCTAGACACCAGATGTTAACCGACGACCCTGCCTTGGAAGAGGTTGGCGCGAATTTGAGGCGGAGGAGGAAGATGAGAAGATCAGTTTTGGCTAGTCCCCTCGGACCCAGACATGGGAAATCAAGCTCCATCTCTCACATGAGTGCATGGATGCCTTCCATTTCCTCCAACAAGATCCTTCGCATTAAGGCCATCAAAATGAACAACAGTTACTGGTTGGCCACCCTCCTGATCCCGGTACAAACAAAACTCAGCACTTTCCTTTCACCCACCCAAATAGAGGAGTAAAATGCGGAAAATGGGAGACCTTCCTGATATGATCACTGGAGACATCTGTTGCGTCTGCTTCACTTCCCCAAATGTCACTGTGGAACAACATCATCCGACGTGACAGCAGTAGAGTGCCAAGTAGGCTAGCGCAGCAGCAGCCAAAGTGGCGGAAGCCTAATGGGTGACCTCTGGCGCTCTTTGTTTTACCACCCACCAACGCATGCAATGCAGGGCACACATTCCAACACACAGAGATCAGCTTAAGATCATGGTGCACGACTATCTGGCGTCTCAACACCGATGGTATTGCATGTGTCCCGGAACCAATAGACTTCTGAGGGTACCAAAATGACGAATGGCCCGAGCTGGCTCGTCACGCCATAGAGGTGTTGTCCTGCCCAGCAGCCTAGCGTCATATCTGCGGCAGCACCTTTAGCAACAGGCTGAGGTGTCATTACAGACAAACGCATCCACGGCATTCCACAGAAAGTGTGGATCGTTTGACCTTTAATCAAGATGAATCCCAGGCATGGATCATCGATGAGTTGTGGACCCAATTGCCGAGGTCACCGTTTAGTTGCCATCTACTCCAACATTATTTTCAAACAGAATGTCCCTCTTGAAAACCTTTTTTTTAAAATAATCATTTCTTACTACTTGCAATTTTTTATTCTCTTTTCCCTCTTTTATTCTCTTTGCTGTGAGGAGACTGTAAAAGACAGCAAGGTTCATGACAACACCGTATTCCATTTACTCTCACTTATCTTAAGAATTTTTTCGCATTGTCAATGGTTTTGGAGGTCATGTTGCCTGTGAGATACAGCTATAATTTATGGTCTCTTTGGAACTAGAAAATGTGGCTTTCTAAGTGGCATTTCCTCCCTCACAAATTTTAATAGTGGCTGAGAAGTTCATATTTAATATATTTTTTGGGGTCATGTACTGTGAGATACCGCAATAATCATGGTCCCTTTGTGAACAGAAAGGTGGCTTCTAAGTTGCATTTCTCCCTCACAATTTTAACAGTGCTGAGAAGTCATTTTTATAATTTTTTTTTGGGTCATGCTGCTTTGAAATGCAGCAGTACTATCAGGTTCACTAATTATAAAAAAAAATGTTGTTTCAATCAAACAGACATTTGTTCTTCACAATTGCCAAAGTGGCACATGGGTCATGCTGTTGAATTTTTGGGGGCAATTTTGCTGTGACATGGCAGCTATACTACAGGTCCTATTAAAAAAATGGTGTTTCTAACAGACATTTGTTCTTCACAATTGTCCAAAGAGGCTCAAGTTCATGCTTTGAATTTTGGGGCATTTTTGCTGTGACATGCAGCTAATCTACAGGTCCTATTCTAAAAATGTTGTTTCTAAACAGACCATTTGTTTCTTCACAATTGTCAAGAGTGGCACAAGGTGATGTGCTCGTCAAAACAGGAATAGTAGACCACTGTTTAATGGACACATATTGCAAAATGACTTGTTATTGAAGATCCTTTTACATAGCTATCAATCCCTGTATTGAGACAACCCAATTTAATAACCAATGAAAAAAAGAGAAAACCAAGAACATGGTGGTATTCCATCCTATTTTAACAAAGTGTGTATTCTAGAGAATTAAACTACTAAAAAACTGTGCATGTACAAAATACTGTGTAAAAAAATTCCCCTGAATTGTACAAGGGAGGTACAGTATAACTTGACCAATGAGGTTTAACCGAGGACATGGAGTATGGAGCACGACAGAGAACAAAGACAGAGACAATTTCCTCCAGCACGTTGAGTAAAATGAGCAAAAGAATGCCCTAAGGGCAAAAGGGCACACTGGGTGTAACAGGAGCGTTAACCACCGTATTTCCAAGTGAAGCTCAATTGGTCCACACTCATACGGAGGGGCCAAAGCGCTACCCAGGTCTTGACTGTGTACGAAAGAAGGCTGGAGTTCTCCCACTTCCGCTTCCGGCACTCTGCTTCAGCACGACAGTTTTTTGTTGCTCTGCGTCATCAGCAGGCATTTTTTAACCTGGCGTGATAAATAATGACAGGACGCCAACCTGGGCTCTCACTAGCACCCACTGTAACTCCGGCCCTGGGTCCATTCTGGGGCCACAGGACAGTTCTAGTCATGTCCCCATGTTCAACTAAAATGGGGTTGAAAGACTCCTTTTTCTGGCACTTTTTAAACTGTGGGTCAGACAGGTTTAATGGTCAAATGTGCCCAGGACAGGGACATATATGTCCAGTCACTAAAATGGTGGTTGAAAGACTCCTTTTTCAGGCACTTTTTAAACTGTGGGCAGACAGTTTTAATGGTCATTCTGCGGTACAGGACAGATAATGTTAGTGTCCAGGTTCAACTAAAATGTGAGTTGACAGACTCCTTTTTGCGCACTTTTTTAAATCTGGGGTCATGCAGGTTTGGGGCTCATGCTGCGTTCCAGGAACAGGATATTCAATGTCCCAGTTTCAAGTAACATGATGGTCAAATCATACTGCCCCTTCTGGCACTTTTTAATTTTGTGAGGTGATGCAGGTTTTAAAGGGTCCTCGCTCGTGAGTAGAAGAAAGGATAGTGAATGGTCTGTGACTTTTTTTCTGTGACTATTTATAACCTAAGTGTGTTGCCTAAGATGTAGCACTTATCCATTTTGAACCTGTTGTGGATGAGTAATTTCGCGTCTCCAGCCTTTTGGAGTGTAAAAATGAAGGTGTTGTGCTCTCCCATAGACCTTTAATGGTAATCGCTCATAATTTGATGCTACACTTATCGAGAAACCTTATCGATATACGGCCGACATCGACTATCGCTCGATCTCGCTAGCCAACGCTATCGCTCAACACTAGTCAGAGCTGTGGACGGCTCACCGCACGAGACACAGCGCTGCTGGGTGACAAAGAACCTTTGTGCCAGGCAAGGTGGTGAGCGATAACGGTCGAAATCTGCTTGGCCGCTGCCTTTAAAGACGTAGGCTTGGAGCAACATCACTTGCCTGACACATGTCCCATGAACCCTCGTCGTCCAGCAGAATTTTCCTAAAGCGCTACCACGGGTCTGGACTGCCTGCTGAGGAATGCTCGAGGTCTGAGTTCGCACTTCCCGCCGTTCGCAACCTGCTCGTCCCGGACATATATAGTCCCAATGTCCAGTTCAACAAAAATGGTGGTTGAAAGACTCCTTTTCCCAGCACTTTTTAATCTGTGGGTCAGACAGTTAATGGTTATACTGCGTACAGGACAGATATAGTTAATTGTCCAGTTCAACTAAAATGGTGTTCAATCAAGAGACTCTTTTCCCGGCACTTTTTATTTGGGGGTCAGACAGGTTTTAATGGTCATACTGCGGTCTGAACATTTATAGTCATGTCCAGTTCATACTAAATTGTTGGTTCAAAGTCTCCTTTTGTCTTGCACTTTTTAATCTGTGGGTCAGACAGGTTTAATTGGTCATACTGTGGTACAGAACAGGTTTTAAAGGTCATTGTCCAGTTCAACTAAAATGGTGGTTGAAAGACACTTTCCAGTACTTTTTTAAATCTGTTGGTCAACAGTTTTTAATGGTCATAATGCGTACAGGACATGTTATACGTTTGTATGTCCATTCAACTAAAATGGTGGTTCAAAGACTCCTTTTTTCTTGCACTTTAATCTGGTGGGTCTGACATGTTTAATGTCCATACTGTGGTACAGAACAGTATAGTCAATGTCCAGTTCAACTAAAATGGTGGTTGAAAGACTCCTTTTCCCAGCACTTTTTAATCTGTGGTCAACAGTTTAAGGGTCATTACTGCGGTACAGACTGATATAGTATAGGGGAAGTCCAGTTCAACAAAATGGTGTTTGAAGACTCCTTTTTTTCCGCACTTTTTAATCTGGATATGCTGCGTTCCAGGACAGGGATAATTCAATGTCCAGTTCAAGTAAAATGATGGGTTCAAATCATACTGCCTTCTGGCCACTTTTTAATTGTGGGTCATGCAGGTTTAAGGTTCCCTGCTTGTGGTGCAAGACAGGGAAACTGTGTAATGGACGTGATTTTTTTCTGAGGCTTTTATAACCTATTGTCTTGCCTAATATGTAGCATGTATACAGTTTGCTGTTGTGGATGTTAATTCCAGTTTCTCATCCTGTTTGGGTGTAAGGAATGAAGGTGTTTTTGCCTTCCCCATAGATGATTTAATGTGTCCATCAGCGATAATCTATTATCGACTATCGGATATCTTATTGATAATTGCCGATATCGACTTATGACCCGTTGACGATAGTCAACGTAATCGCTCATCATTAGTAATGACTCCTCCAGCTGTGCTGAAGGTCCGCTCAGATATGACGCTGGCTGCTGGGCAGGACAACACCTCTATGGCGTTGGCAAGCGAGCTGGGGCCCAATTCATCCATTTTGGACACCAAGAAGTCAATTGGGTCCGGGCAAACACATCCAAAAAACATCGATGTTGAGACGCAGATAGTCGGTTGCACCATAATCTTAGTGGTCTCTGGAGTGTTGGATGTGTGCCCTGAATTAACAGGCGTTGGTTGAGGTGGTAAATAAAATGATAAAGATTGCCAGAGAGGTCAACCCATGTAGGCTTTATGTCACATTGCCTGCTGCTGCCGCTAACGGCTACTTGGCACTCTACTGCTGCCACTTCGCTGTCGTCTGTTCCACCGTTGACATTTGAAGAACGTTGAAGGCAGATCGCAACAGTTTGTCTCCTGTTGATCAATCAGCAAAGGTCTCCATTTCCGCATTTTACTCTCTATTTGGGTGGTGGAAGGAATTGTGCTGAGTTTTGTTTTGTATCCGGGGATCGTGGAGGGTGGGCCAACAGAAGTAACTGTTGATCAGTTTGATTGGCTTTAATGCGAGGATCTTAGTTGGACGGAAATGGAGCATCCAAGCACTCATGTGGAGAGATGTAGCCTTGATATCCCAATCCTCTGGGTCGAGGGGCACTAGCAAAAAGATCTTCCTCATCGTCCTCCTTGCTTCAAATTCGCGCAACCTCTTTCCAAGGATATAGGACATCGCGTAATGTCGGGTGTTAGGAAGATCTCATCCTCTCCTCTCCTCCTTCCGCAGCATCGCTTCAACACAGCCCTGACTTGCCTGAGATTATGCACCCTGAGAGCTGAGGCGCCGCCTTGCACTAGCCCTGGTCTCGAACCACTGCTAATGAAGACGCCGATTAAATTGTGAAACTTTCAGGCCTTGTGGATTCGACGGTGAGTAAGGCTCGTTGTTCGCATCTGGTCCGTCTCCTCCTCTGTCGCTGGTGGGACCTGTGTGTTTCAGAGTGCCCAACGCATGTTCCAGAAACTAAGATCACCAAATGGTCATGCTGATAAGGGCATTGTCGCCTACTGACCATTTTGGTGGCTTCTTCAAAAACTAGCAAGGAATGGTGCAGAGCTCTATCACCTGCCTCCACTCTCGGTGGATCAAACACCCCGAGGTCCGCCACCGCTTGCTTGTCAGCCATGTGTCACTTCGTACTACTTAATGGCATTGCGCTTTGCTTGCCCACATTCGCTCTAGAGCATGTGGAGGGTTGGAATTCCACGTGGTTGCCACTGTCAACAAATGAGACGAGTTGACGGGGAGGCCGAAGCTGATGCTTGCAACGCAGCCAGGGAGGGATTGAAGCAGCGTGCGTCGGCGTAGAGGTTTATGCATACTCAGACCGCAGAGTGCCTTCTCAGCCAGGCAGTCCAGACCCGGGTAGCGCTTTAGGAAATTCTGGACGACACGGTTCAGGAATGTGCCAGGCAAGGATGTTCATCAGCCTACGGTTCTTAAGGGCGGCTAGAGATTTCGACCGTTATCGCACTACCACTTGCTTGGCACAAGGTTCTTGTCACCCAGCCAGCGCGCGAGGTCTCGTTGCGGAGAGCCGTCCAGAGCTACTGACCTGTGTGTGGACGTTTCCCCATGACTGATATTAATTTCAACACGGGCCTGGTTTCTCTGGGCACTTGATGCCACAAGAGGACTTGGGGGGAAAGAACCCTGACCATCCTGCAGTTTTGAAGAGCTGTGCACCGGCACCTCGAGAGCACGTACCACAGAGACTCCACCAGCTCACCCAAGTGGAGTTGTCACAGAGATATGCGGCCTTGGCCGTGCTTTCTAGCCATTGTGTCGGTGGTCAGAGTGGACTTCTTCCAGACACAGCTGCAGAAAACACGCTTGAAATTTTTAGATGACACGTGGCTGGCAGGGCAGGACTGCTTTTTGGCAAAGTAATGCTGCTCGGGCATCTGGTATTGGGGGCAGGCAAGGGCCATGACATGGCGGAACCTATCTGTGTCCACCAGACGGAAAAGGCCACATTTCATGGCCAAATAGACCTGGCAACAATGCCGGACATTCAGGCTTTTGGCTTTGGGTGCGTTTGGGTTAAAGTGTTTCTTCTGCTCCTCCAAAACCTGGAAGACAGAGTCTGGCTTGCTTAGACTGGCCACGGTATGGCGTGCAGGTCATCAAACTGGTGGAAGGAGAATGGGTAGGAAGGGTCTCTGGTGGTGCTGTGTGGGTACTGGGCGACGGTGGATGGCAGAAGCGGAGCGGTTTTATACCTGATCATGGACTCTGAGAGTTTTGGGCAGCTGAGGATCGCTTTGGTAGCAGGTAGCGGAGGGGAGGTGGAGGGGGAGACAGAGGGGATGATGACAGTAGTTGGTAAGCCCAGGCATCGGTGTTGTGGCCTTTTTTGGGACATGTGTTGCCCTCTATTTCAAACTCATGCATTCGCTGGCATTATGTGTACTAGACATGTTGCTGGTGGTTAAAACACCTAGATTCTTGCTCTACTGATGCGTTTACGGCCAAAAAACGGCATATGTCATCGCTGGGATGGGAATCGGTTGAATCAGAGCTTGCTCGAAAAAGGCCCAGCTTGAGGAGGTCATGGACCGTTTCGACAGCGTATAAGCGAGGAGCCCTCTCCATTTTGAGGCGGGACCCTTACTGACACCTACCCCCATCTCTTCTTCCTCGTCCACTGATTGAAAGCGCTCGCAAGCAAATTCTGCTGAAAAGACCACGTTGCATCGCAATTGGTTGTCTCATTCATCAACACAGGTAACTTTCTCGTCATGACATTCTGCATCAGGAGCTGCGGGCTAAGGGCAACGGGCCACTGCAGGCGTGCTCGATCCGCTAGGGTGATTTTTTTCCGAAATTTGACCGGCTTCTTCTTCCTCCTCTGATGACATAAGCAATTGGGAGTCAGAGAGACAAAATCATCCTCTTTGGCCTCTTATTATATTTGAACATGTATTCTGTCCCTAACACCCAAAGAAGTGTCTTCAAGAAAATGGATTATCCTCAGTGGTGGGTACAAGAGTTGACTTGTTGGGACTGCTTCGCTTCATTTTGGACGGATGCTGATTACGACTTTGTGGCCGTGTGTATGGCGAGGAGAGGAGGTAATGACTGCTGGTTGCAGGTTGCATTAACCACTGCCAGAACAAGAATTGGCGACGTGTTGTTACTGAGATGTTCACCAGGGGCCCTGACCAGCCCGGATGCAGCCCTGACGGTCCGTGCAACCGATGATCCGTGTCTTGCGTGTTATGTCGCCAGCAATGGATGGGAGCACCTGCGCTCGGCCGCCTACCTCCATGTCCCTACCACCTCTCTTTGCTCGCTTACCACGCATTTCGCTCATTTTCAGAAAGATTAAAATTTAAGATAAGTATGGAAAAGTTTTTGACAGTACTAATGATAAAACGGCAAATCTCTAGCTATTTTCTTAAAATCCCTCTAATTTCATCCAGCCAAACTGGATTAGGATAGAAACTGATATGTTTCTTAGCGAATACCTGTGAAATTGCGGTCTGGTGGAAGCAACAGTAAGAAAAAAAATCAATTCAGTGTTCATTTCCTTCGTCCCAGGGATTTAAACTGCCCAGTAGGACTGACGAATTGTTTGTTTTCAACAAAATATCAGATAAGTGCGCATCTGCGCACCAACTGAATTCAACGGCGCAATAAAAAAAAAACTATTCGAAAGTTTCATGGATGAGAAATTGCGTTGTTTATTTGCAGCAATGACCAAACGAGAACAGTTGCTAGATAATTTTTCTATCAGAATTGTCGTCAACGTGGCTTATTTGAAAAAATGCTAGGGCCGCACCAAGTTGCATTACATGTATTTAAAAGTTTATACAGTATAAACAAAACGGGTGGTTTTTTGCACCAATGAAATACACAACAGTATACTACAAAATTTCTGTATTCAAATTAAGTACAAGGGGGTGGCTCTATGAACAAAACTGGGCCGCACCCAATAGTAAAAAATAAAACACTTATTTGAAATGTGTACGGATTATAAAGGTGGTTTTTTGCACTCTATGAAATATACCTGAGGGTGACTAGAAAAAGTTCTGTTATCCTATTGTTTAGTACTACAGTGGGTTTTGATAACACAGCTGGGCAGCGCCAATGTGAGAAAGCAAGTAATTAAATTGTGGTTACGGATATAAAAGGTGGTTTTTGCACCTTTGAAATACAACAGCATATTACTAGAAAATTTCTGTATGGTAATATAAGTACAAGATGGATTCTTTCAACATACTGGGCCTGTGTCCAAAGTTGAAAAAAACACCGTAATTAAATGGTTCTATTGTATCTGATTTAATAATAGGTGTTTTTTGCTCCTATGGAAATAAAACATGCAATTACTAAGCAAAATTCTGTATGGTAATATAAGTACAAGATGGAGTCTTTCCAACAATTCTGGGCTGTGCCCCAATAAGTGAAATAAACACGTAATTTAAATTGTGTACGGTTAATTGAAAGGTGGTTTTTCACCTAGGAAATACACCTGTGGTGTCTTAGAAAAGTTCTGTATCCTATTGTAAAGTACAAAGGGGTCTATTTAGAACCAAAACTGGGCTGCGCCAAAGTGAAAAAACACGTAAATTATTGTGCTCGGATAATAATAGGTGGTTTTTGTACCTAGATATACAACAGCAATTTACTAGCAAATTTCTGTATGGTAATATAGTGGACAGTACAAGATGGGTCTAACTTGAACAATACTGGGCTGCGCCAAAGTGGAAAAACACGTTAATTAAATTGTTTGTACTGGTAATATAATTGGTTTTGCACCTATGAAATACAACAGTAGAGTACTAGCAACATTCTTCTGTGTACGGATTGTTGTACGGATAGATAAACCAAGTGTGGTTCTTGCACCCTGTATGAATGTACTCCTGTGTGTACTAGAAGAAAAGTTCTGTATCCTACATTGTAAGTACAAAGTGGGTTCTTTGAATCAAAACTGGCTGCGCCAAAAGTGAAAAGAAAAAAGTATTAAAATGGTGTAGGATTAATAATAGGTGGTTTTATGAACCTATGATATACAACAGCACATTACTAAGCAAATTTTCTGTATGGTTAATATAAGTACAAGATGGGTCTAATCAACAAAAATGGCCTGCGCAAAAGTGAAAAAACACGTAATTTATTTGTGTATGTATAATTAAAAGGTTGGGTTTTTTTGAACTATGAAAGACACCTGAGGTGACTAGAAAAGTTATCTGTATCCTATGGTAAGTACAAAGTGGTCTACTTGAACAAAACTGGGTGCATCAGACCAAAATTGAAAAAAAACCTAATTAAATCGTGTTCGGATAAAAAAAGGTGGGTTTTGCACCTCTCAAATGCACTAACAGTTTACTAGAAAGTTCTGTATCTAATTTATGTAAGGCTGCACCAATATTTACAAGTACTATTTCACCAATAACTGGCCAAAAAAAACTGGTAATTAAAAGCAGTGTACAGATGGATCATACGTCCTGGCTCTTATGAGGACACAGACACACCCACTGATGCTGAACAGAAGGGTGTTCTTTGTAAAACGAAGTTGGGGGTCATGTGATTTTCCAGTCCAAGCACAACCATACACAGCACAGTCAATGACGTCGCAACACCCAGCTCACCTGCTCTATTTCTCTAAGTGATTTGTGGGCCGCCAATTGCAGGAAGCGCCCGAAAAATGGGCGCGTTATTAATAGTGTATGCGCAGATTCTCACCTAAATTATCGCGTTATCGGAAAATTCCGATCAACATAAAAACCATGCCGATTTCAACTTTGTCGATTATAATCGCTCAACACTACCTTTGAGTCACTATATTTAACTTCAGTGTAATCGCTTATATGTCTGCAGAGTGCCCGTATACATAATAGTCACATGTGGCGCATTTGGTCATTGTCTGGCTGTTTTATTTGGTCCTTAAGTAATATTATTAATGGATCTTGGTATTGTGGGATTTCTTTTGATAACAAACATACATATGGTATATTTGTTCCCTGTATAGATGTATTATTCATAGAGATGGGCGAATTTCTCAAAAATTCGATTCGGTCACTTCGCCGAATTTTCCGACAAAATTTGTTTTCGTCCGAATTACTTCGGGGCACAAATCGCGTTAAAAAGCAGCTATTTCCAGGCTGCACAGAGTCTGCAGGGTGCTGTAGAACATTGTGCCATGCTTAAATATGCAGAGGGAGCTTGGTTTGGTCTTCATACAATGTTGTGTTTTAGTATGACACGCAGATGACTGCCGCCGCTTTTAGAATCGCTTCACTATAAAATTAACCTGGGCACTTAAGAGGGCAAAACTGACCAAAAAACTGAAGCGTGAATGTAGCCTGATAAAGTCATGCGAGCGACAGCTGGAAAAAAACAAGCAGAGAGTTCAGGTGGCAACATTAGTGACAGAGTGTGGAGGTGACGGCGGCAGCCACAGCAGCATGAGGTCAGGCAGTGGCACAATGACATTCTGGAGGTGGCAAAACAGGAGGAAGCCACAGAGTGGCACAATGACTGAGAGCGGAGGTCACGGTGCAGCAGCATGAGGTCAGGCAGTGGCACAATGACATTCTGGAGGTGGCAAAACAGTATTAGGCCACAGAGTGGCACAATCACACAGTGTGGAGGTCACAACAGCAGCAGTATGGAGGTCAGGCAGTGGCACAATGACATTCTGGAGGTGGCAAAACAGGAGTAAGCCACAGAGTGGCACAATGACTGAGAGCAGAGTTCAAGGCGGCAGCAGCATGAGGTCAGGCAGTGGCACAATGACATTCTGGAGGTGGCAAAACAGTATTAGGCCACAGAGTGGCACAATCACACAGTGTGGAGGTCACAACAGCAGCAGCATGAGGTCAGGCAGTGGCACAATGACATTCTGGAGGTGGCAAAAGAGTATTAGGCCACAGAGTGGCACAATCACACAGTGTGGAGGTCACAACAGCAGCAGTATGAGGTCAGGCAGTGGCACAATGACATTCTGGAGGTGGCAAAACAGGAGGAAGCCACAGAGTGGTTCCGATTTGCAGTTGGCGCGGAGAAAGCCACACATCGGTTTCTTGCTGCATGACGTGGAGCAGTTCCTCCCCTGTGTGACTTCGTTCGCCGAGGCGCCAGGTGTAGAACTGCGTGACACCGCTGTGCCCTACACATGTGGTATGATGGAGCAGTACTTGTGGAGGCTGAGATGGTGGTGGTGATGGAGGAGGAGGAAGGGGACATTGGCGCAGGAGCTACAGTTTGACAACGTGGTGTAGAAAGCGGCGTCTCCTGTCCAAGTTGTAGGTGTGCCTGGGCAGGAAGCACATTCACCTAGTGGGCCGGTAAAAGGACATGTACTGGCCCTGACCGTAGTTACAGCTGCAGACGTCCGCGCTGCCGTGCACCTTGGAACAAACCAATAAGCTCAAGGACTGACCCACCTTCTGTTCTACATATTTATGAAGTGCTGGTACTGATATTTTGGAAAAGAAATTACGGCTTGGAACTCTCCATCTCGGCTCGGCACAAGCCATTAGTTCTCTGAATGGTGCAGAGTCCACCGTTTGGAAAGGGAGGGACTGCAATACCAACAACTTGGACAGGAGCATGGTCAGCTGCTGCACCTTAGGATGGTTGGACGCATACTGTTGTCTCTTTGCAATCGTCTCGCTGAACGACTGCTGGTGCCATGAGTAGCGAGGAGCAGGAGCATCTGGACCGGGAGAGGATGGCAAAGAGAAACAGCTGCCTTCTGCAGAGGTGGTGGAGCCTTGACTGGCTGCAATGGCATGCGTGCCACTGGCCGCTGCTACTGCTGTGGCGGCAGGATGGACCACCACATCTGGAGCCACGTTTCTCCCAGGCCACCGGTTGGTGGACGCTGCATGTTTTGACGCAGGCCGTGGTGCCAACGTTAGCTCC